>JASCZW010007959.1:0-24291 GCA_034211315.2 Aedes japonicus
CTTTGTTCCGCAGTTGACGGTTGACAGTACTCACCCGACGCTTGCGATCCGTCGACAAAGTTTCTCTGTACTTTTTCAAGCATGCCACACGGTATTTCGGGGAAAACCCAACACCTTAGCAAGTTTTGGCCCAGACCACAAAGGGTTTTCCAAATGATTGCGCACAAATTTTTTTCTTCTCTCTTTTTACACTTTGTATTTCTCTGCAACATTTTCGAACTGCTTTCACCTTAGCTCTTGTAAATTGTAGCTTCCAGACACACAATCATGCCGAAAAGAAGCAAATTTGTTTATGTCTACAAATATTTGAAATTTTTGACAGCTGCGATTACTTTGTCTTCTTATATGTAAAAATTCTATGCTTTCTAAGATTTTTCTGCATGGGAAATAATGAGATAAGTGCAACAAAAATACCGGAACGATTTTACATCAGGAATCTCAATCTTAGAAAAAAAGATCTCATTCCAGTACATCAATCATTGAAAGGAAAAAAATGTAATAAAATTACATTTGCTTGACTCCATATTTTTGTCGGGAATCATTAATTTTTGTTTTCTCACTTCAAGGTGTGAATTGTAAACAGTAAATAACACAGTCCTGCATCCAGAAAAAATCACACACTCCCGTCAAAAGCCCAGTTTTCAAATGAATCTAACGGAGTCTTAAATCTGGCATCATGAATATTGACTGTTGATATCTGAGGTTTTCCTAGGCTTACGGAATCTTTTGAGTTCTTTTTTCGACCTTAAAAGCACAAAACTACCTCGGTTGTCATACTGTTGTTCGTGTGTCAAATTACTCATAATAGTACTTGTCTCGGAAGAACCAATCATTGTTTTTAGTTTGCTAATTTTGCATAGCGAATTCCAAATTTAGAACTATATTTGAAAACTAGTAACTAGTTGTAGAATGTTTTAATGTAGATCTAGAACCAGTTTCTGTTCTGGGAAGTTCGAGTCAGCCAGAAGATACAGCTATCTGTTTGTAAACATACCTAATTATATTGACGTGTGGTATCTAAATAATGATCTATTATCACCGCTAGTGAGGTGCCTCTGATAGCATAGTCGGTAAAGTCATAGTATTTCCGATTCGGTGCCTGGTCTAACTAGTAAAATTGTGAAATTATGCTTGAGTTAATAACTGAAATGCATCCACAACACCTTGGTTGAGAGCGAACAAAACGATAATATCAGAAGCATGAGGCCCATTGTGCAAGAAGCTGAATTTCTATTGATAGCTGACCTTAAATTAACGTGTATTTGTAAATGTTATTAGAATAATGAAGCGTTTGGTGTTTCAAGAATAATTTGGACTTAACGGACATATTGCGCTTCGTCAATGAGCGTCCTGCTGCTTTGAAGATCTCTGTTCAAGTTAAACAGATCTTCTTCAGAGCACTCAAATGATTTTGCCATTCTGAAAATTGCTTGCCAGACAAGGAGGAAACTTCGATGCCTTTAGGATGATGACCATAGCAGAACAGAAGCCAAGCCCTGGAAGCTGCTTGAAATCCTCCAGGATATAAGTTTCATCATTCATAACAACGCATGAATACTTCGTCAAATATACAGTACAATCGACGAGCCCTTGATTTTGCTGTTAAGTTTTGTTAGTCGTTGTATTTTGGCAGCGCTGTTGTGATTTCTTGACGAAACCAGGTTCTTTTTTGTTTCTTTCTTTCTTTCTTAACATTTCAAGCTTATTGCTTCCTTCAAAATCCTCTTATCCTTTCGATCCATTACAGGATCAAAACGTCCATTGTTTTCAATGCTTTTCATTTGTCGCCAGCTTGAACACTAAACATAGAATGCCAACACCAATCATAGTCTTTTTCATCAAAAATTCTCATCTATACCACAGTAAACATTTTCACTCCTGCGTGCAATATTACATAAGTGGTTCGAATTTGATTTGAAGGTGTCCGGATTAATATGGATACAGACTTTACTCCTCATTTTTGCAAACTAGTGGCTAGTACTTCGTATTGAGTCATTTAGTTAAAGAATTCCTTCAAGCAATTGGGCAGAGAATACATTTGTGAGTATTCGGGCGATCTGAACTGCTGCTTGTTCTGGATTTCATGTTTCCGGATCGCTTTCTCAGAATCATCCGACCAATGTGCAATTGGGTTGAGATCCGGAGACTGTGATGAAGTGTTATGTCTGTGGGGTTCGTTATAAAGGCGACATTATTTTACAACATGGGTGAACACTTTCCTGCCTAACACAGAAATATTTTTCTCAGTTTTTCAGCGCATTTTTTATCATTTTATTTCAAAATCTTCATATAAACTGTAGCAGTAGAATTCATGTTCTTCAATTTCAGTACTGTATTTGATTTGCAACACACCAATCTACGATGTTCCAAAACGAAAATATTGTGTTTGCTTTCTTCAGTAAACATATCTTTGTCCCAGAATGACATATCTTTACTGATGAACACAGATTCCAATTTTGCTTTATCTGATTGCGCTTTGAAATAAGCGGTTTTCTTCGAGCAACTCTTGTATCCTTTGTATCCAGCCGTTTTGGGAACATTACATATGGTTCTGTATCGCACCCTTGATTCCAATGGCTTTTTTTCAGAAGATGTTGTATGATATGATTCATGATGACGTAGCTCACAATTTTGCGGTACTCTCATTCGTTGAACTCTTTCAGACGACCAGTTCTCCTCTTACTAGTAACATCTTCTGCATCGTGGTATCTTTGATATACGCTTCGTAATGTTTATTCGTTTCCGCCAAACACATGTGATATTTCTGCAAACATTTTACTTTCATTACGCAAAGAAAGTATCAATTTCCGTTCTTTCAGTGTTGCTGCTTTGCCTTTTTTGAACCGTTTTTGTGGTATTTGAACAAATACAGGAACTTACTCACAAAAGAAAACGTACACGGTAAGAATCAAAAACCCATTAATGGGTAAAATTTCACCCATTTCCCCAAAAAGGTTGTTAACCCATTATATGGGTAAACTCGACTTACACATTTTCGAGTATATGGCAAAAACGTCAAAAAATGAGTATTTTTTACCCATCTTTGAAGATGTTTTTTTTTTGGAAAATGGGTAAGAAAAATGCAATTGTGCGATAAACTTGATAATTGGTAAATCGATCTCATTTTATTTATAGACTCCCTTTTGAGTTATATGGGTAAAATTTTACCCATGATTCGATTTTTGATTTCTACCATATAAGGAAAAAACGTAAACAACAATTCTATTGAACTTAATTTCTTAATTTATTTCTGTTGCAGTACTGATGGCAGCACTGGTCTTTCCATCGCGAGAGGATAAAGAGAGCATAACAACGCAGCACCGTCAGCAATGAGAATTGTATCAGTACCTGCAGTATTAAGATCGTTTGGTTAAATAACGTTGGTTTAGTTAATTAATTAGATTTTTCATAAAAATTGAAACAATTTCACAACTTGTTCGCATCGCTCACGGAACACCTCAATTTCATGTGAACGCTGGATTCGAAAATTTGAGCTATTCTTGCGGCAAGAGTCTCAGAAGTGCTACCGCAAGATATGCCGGAACTGGATGCTGAGATGACCAAATTCTCCGAGAAAAATCGCAAAGGAAAAGCGCTAGAGGACTAGAGGACGTTCACGAGAAAACAACGGCGAAGCTTATCTGGGGAAGTTTGCCAAACTCTTATCTGGCAGCAGCTATCGCGGCTACGCGTGAACAATCTACTCTGATCGAGGCAGACCCGGAGACTCTTTTTAACGTTGCCAGATTTGTATGACCTACTTGTGACGGCCCTGGAAAATGTAATCAAGAAGAAGTTAACGTTGGATCTCTTTAGGCAGCGACAATTGGCAGAAACGTCCAAATTAACGGACCGTCAGGAAGAGTTTGTAGATGGAAATTACAGGAAATTGCGTTTACAGGTCATAAGCAGAAGAAGTTGAAGCAAAAGTTCACCGGAAAGTGCCAAGCATGTTGTAGAACGAAAAGCAGAACAAAAGCGAAGCGAATTTAGTGGAGAAGAATTCGGTGAGCTTTATGGCAGTTGTCGAACGATCTGGACGAAAGAATGCAGAAAAACTGGTTAGCGATAGTTCCGCTTTCTCATTCCTACGTAAGCTGGACGATCTAGTTGAGATCCGAGTTTCGAAGGAAGGTCAGGCGATGATAGCCGAGCAGAGGCGCGATCAACGCTGTTAGCAACCGAGGTGTGTAGTTCATCGTCAAGAATGTTTTACTTGGTACCAGATCTAAGGGAGAATCTAGTGTCGGTTAAGAAAATGCCGACAGCCGGCATCAACGTTATATTTTCTGGAGATACGGCAAATGTGTGCGACGTGGAAACCGGAAAGCTGTGGCATCAGCGTTTGGAAATGAAAAAGATATCGAAGGCATCTGTGAATCGTGTGTAAGCAGTGTCGGAAGCCTTTTAGTGGCGCAAGAAACCGAGGAACTCGCCTCTTTTAAGGAAGCCACTCAAATGTCTGTGGTCCCATCGACCCACCAGCATGGGATAGATCCCGATATTTCGTCAGCTTTATTGATGACTACTTATCTGCTAAAGAGTAAACCGCAGATTTTTGAGCGGTTCAAGTGGTAACGGCAATGATTGACAAGCCCATTTCCCGAATGACTGTGCATCAAAGATTGGAGTACTTTTCGACGAACCAAATGGTAGTCAAAGGCACAAAGTGCATTCAGGCACAGTGGATTATTCGCCTCAACACAATGGCGTGGCGGAAAAGGTTCAACCGAACCTTGGTAGAGAGGATCCGTTCAGTTCTCATCAATTCAATGGTACCAAAGAACATGTTGCGTGTGTTTATCTCCTGAATCGCAGGTCTACAGCAACATTGTCTAGTGGTGTCTCACTGGCAGAAGTGTTCAACTCTAAGACGAATTTGGATAAACAGGAACACAGAAAAAAAATAATGAATTAGAATATAAAGTTTCCCCTCGTTTAATTTCAAGCCAAACCAAGCGAAAATAACGTAATTGCTTGCCATTTCTCATACAGTATACACAATTATTTGCAATCCTCCATACAACAAACCTGATTCTAGCTAAATCTGGATCAAATTTACATGAAATATCCCATAATATAACGCAGAAAATTAAATGTTTCTTTCTATGTTTGTTCACGAATCTAATGGACCCGAAAAGTCGGGATGAGCTATGCTGACAAATAAGATTGGACGATTGAGACGAGGTGTTAACATAGTCTGTCATAGTGGAAGTCTGTCCAACTATTTGGCTTCGCCGACGACGTTGATATCGTAGCACGTAACTTTGAGACGATGGCGGAAACGTACATCAGACTTGAGGCTGAAGCTGGTAGGATTGGGCTTGTGATTAATGCGTTTCGTGCCTACTTTGGACTCCGAAGGACCCTAAGATTGAACAAAGTTCGCCGAACCACAAAGTTGACCATCTACAAGACCATAATTAGAGCGGTAGGCCACGAAACATGGACATTGCTAATGGAGGACCAACGCGCCCTTGGAGTCTTTGAACGGAAGGTGCTACGGTGGAATGCAGATGGAAGACGGAACGTGGAGGAGGCGAATGAACGATAAATTGCACCAGTTGCTGGGAGAACCTCCAATCGTACGCATCGCTAAAATCGGTCGACTACGATGGGCTGGGCATGTCGTAAGAATGTCGGACGACAGCCATGTGAAAATGGTTCTCGAAAACGAACTGACAGGTACAAGAAGAAGAGGCGTGCAACGAGCAAGGTGGATCGATCAAGTAGAAGGCGACCTGCGGACCCTCCGCAGACAGCGAGGCTGGCGAGTGACAGCCATGGGCCGCATAGAATGGAGACAACTTCTGTGTACAGCAGAGGCCACGCCGGCCTTAGTCTGATTGGTAAGGTAAGTTAACATAGAAGCAATTGCCCACTCTCCTACCGTTACTAACATAGCAACCACCAATTGTTATTTTTCATTTCAGTTCATTTCAAACTAAGACTTCAACGAGTTTAGACAAAATAAAAGCTAATTTGTTATTTAAAGACTGTTTGTGTCTTTTCACTTGGAGAAGTTCAAGCCCATCAATAGTTAAACACACCAGGGAAGGTGTTTAAATTTTTTTTTATGGAATGTAAAATCGATGAAGGAGAATTTATCCAAACAGAAGGTTATGATGCACTATGTCAATTGAAATTTATCTTTCGATTTTTATCATAAAGCCTGTACACGTTAAATTTTGAACACCAAAATTGTAGCAGTGAAAATAAACAATAACACATAATTAAAAAAAGCCGATTGTTTATTTCACAATAATAGAGTTATATCGACATTAGAAACAATTGATTAAGATGCTAATCCTTCTTTCTGTAAAATTTTCGAACTCTTTGTGGTACACCCGCCATTAGGTTCCGTACGGTATCTTCAGATACGCCCGCTGTGATGATTCTCCATCTTCTCTTGAAATCATTATTACCATTTGTTTTCTTCTAAGTTTCGAAGAGTTTTCGCTTAACTAGTGTCCAGTATTTCTTTATTGGGTGAAGTTCTGGACAGCTTGGTAGATTCGCTGTTTTTGGCACGAATTTGACCTCTTATACCTTATACCATTTCGGGACGGATTTCGCATAGTGACAAGAGGCCAAATCAGGCAAAAACAGAGCAGGTGAGTCACGGCTTCTAATAAACGGTAGCAATTGCTTTTGAAGACAGTCTTTCCCTTGAACACCCTTTCTGATAGTGACGGTAGAGACGAAACATTTAGATTTTCGAACATAACTACATATGGCCTGTCAAATTAAAAATTTCTTCGGCAATTTGGATACCTTCTTTGTCCGGAAATGCTCGACAACGGCGTTTCTTTCCATTGCGGTATAATCAGCCAGACCCGGAAGCTGTTGAAAGTCTTCGAGTACGTATGTTCCGCCATCCATTATGATACAAGAAAATGTTCGGAAAAGATTGGTGTAAAACTCCTTAGCACGACTTCTTACAGTGAAATTTTGCTTGTCATCACGGTTGGGCACCTTTTTCATTTTGTACGTCACTTCAGTCCTAGCCTCTGCTTCACTTTTTATACGTATGGTTTTGACAACTTTGCGAGCCACATTTCGCACAGAAAGATTGGGATTCTTCTCAACAATGGCTACCACTTTCTTGTCCGTTTGTCGGGAGCATATTTTTAATTTACTTCACTTTCAACCTTCCAATCCACAGTCAAGTGTTGGTCAAATGATTTGCAAACACAAAACAAGGTACTTCTCGGTAGTTTTAGCTTCTTGGCAAGATCACGTACCGATTAATTTGGATTTTGCTGCCGTTCGTACAAAATGAGTTTGCGCACTTTCACTTGATACGACGCCATTTTACTGAATGTAACAAG
This sequence comes from Aedes japonicus, assembly GCA_034211315.2. NCBI lineage: Eukaryota > Metazoa > Arthropoda > Insecta > Diptera > Culicidae > Aedes > Aedes japonicus. The sequence goes on from JASCZW010007959.1 coordinate 7,332, forward strand.
AATGTAAACATGTTTTACCGCAAAATGATGTGGAGACATCATATAAGTAAAACTTTTTAGCGATCCGTGAAATAATACAAATTCTACACTGAAAGAAAAGTATCGGACATTTAACGTAAACAGGCTTTAAAACCTTTGGCTAAGCGGACATGTTTCTGCATGGCCTGGCAAACAGGATACTCACTGAACTATATGGTATTCCTTTTTTATTGGTGAGACGCCTTATTTAAAACAGTTAACGTTATGTAAGGTTTTAAAACCTACCGTTTACATGGTACTCTACACACAAAAAAACATGAACATTAGCAATAGCGTATTCCAAAATATTATACAAAACTATATCGTGTAATCATTTATGTCGCTTAAATTTGAGCGAATGGCCATGCACATAAATGGAACACTAAACAACGTTGAACTGTAAATAGTTTTTCGGAAATGTACATCCTTTGTCACTGAAGTTCAGCTAAGTCAAATTATGTTTACACGATCCTATGTGAAACTACTTTGCCGTGTAGAAACGGCGAGTGTCATTTGAAACAAAGCAGACGCCATATTTTCTCGTTGCTTGAGTTGTCAAAAATTGAAAAAGGTTAGTTTAAAATGGATCAGGATTAATAAATTAAATGTGACTATTGCCAAGTGGTTTCGGCGGATATAAAATTGTATTTAGTGCATAATCGGCTCCACCGCCAGGAAAAAATGTTTCAAGTGCCCATTTTCAAAATGCCAAAAAAAAATCGGTTGGTTGTCATCATTCCGGAAGCATATCCAGTTTCAGCATCAAGATTGTACGAAAAATAGTGTTTATTTGTTCAAGTATTCGTTAACTACACAGATAAAAAGAAACATTGAATTTTCTGCGTAATCTAATGCACATAAAGGGAATGCTAGATTTGTCAGAAAATAATGGGATATTTCATGTAAAGTTAAGCCAGATAACGCCTGAATTCAGCCTGTTGTATGGAAGATTTCCAATGTTGTTGTATGGCACATGAAAAGTTGCAAACAATTTCGTTGTTTACGACCCCTTTAGCTTGGATTTAAATGAGGGAATATTTTACACGCGTGTTAAAATTAATTATTTTTTTCTGTGCATTTATGCGTTGCTTTGAATGAACTTTACATGTTTGACTTTTCCTCAAGAGTGTACATAAATTTACATAACAGTATAACATTCAGCTACGACCTGTAAATATACTTTAGCATTAAAGGGATTGGTAAACTAGGAGAATTTAAAATTATCACTTCGTTAGATCACTTTTTAAAAATAAAAAATAAAACATTGAAACACTTTTTTTAAATTTTTGCTAATAAATGCGAGCAAATTCCTTTAAATTCTACTGCTCGCGTTACTAGCGAAAATTTGAAAAAGTATTTCAATGTTTAATTTTTTATTTTTAAAAAGTGATAAAATGATGTCTTAATTTTAAATTCTCCTAGTTTCCCAATCACAATCGTTCTTCTTATACGCTCAAAGAAGTTTTTTTTTAAATAGTGTTTTTTACCCTTCTTACATCAATAGAAGGGTATTAAGATCGCTTGAAAACTCGACTTTTTATCCGAGGCCCACAGGGCCGAGTGTCATATACCATTCGACTCAGCTCGACGAACTGAGCACATGTCTGTGTGTATGTATGTGTGTGCGTTACAAATAATGTCACATCGGTTTCTCAGCCATTTGTGAACCGATTTCAGTTCTGTTGACGGCAAATGAAAGATACAACATTCTATGGGAATGCTATTGATTTTTTTTCATTTGGAAATTTCGTTACGAAGATATGAACAAAACAGTACTTGACGGCCTATTATAATAGTAATCAAACAGTTTAGTCTCCGATTACATACTGAGCTATTTGTGTATCGATTTTAGTTTTGTTGGTGCCAAATCAATGCTCAAACCAAATCAAAATCTCCAAATAATTGGTCAAAATTTCATTATGATTGGATAATCCTTCATGGAGATATGACCAAAACAATACCTGAGAGCACATAATTGTGAGCTGACAATATACTCGTTGCAGTGCAAAACCGAACAAGACCAATCACACCAATCGATGCCGCTTGCATTCTATTGTGTCGTATCTGGAGCGTTGTATAGCACATACAGCGGACTAGCCACACTATGCTACTGTATAGAATTAGAGCAGCATCGATTGGCTCTAGTGGTCTGGTTTTGAACTGGAACGAGTATATTTGAAAATTACACAAAGTCTTCATTTACTATAACCAATTTTCCACGGGCCTTTTCCTTTTAAGCATATTGAATCCATGTCGATAATCAAAATTGACACTTAGGATTGCCTAATAATTCATTCTATGGACTGGTTATATGAAATTTCTAATGTTTATGTAATTTCCCCTCTTTTATAACTAACATATTTAAACAGGTCATTAAAGACTATTAATGGTAATATTCTAATCACATTGCTAAACAATACGTTCAGGATTGACAAATATTTCATTTTATAAACTGAATATATGGCATATCGAATATTTCTGAATCTTCTTGGAATTTCTGATGAAAATATATATCCAGTACAATATTGCCCACATTTGAGTTTGTAATTCTGGTGAAGTGTAAGAAGGGTTCAGTCTCACCATCGGTGGATTAATGCGGGTTTTTTATTTTAACATTAGTAAATTAGTATATAAGAATAGAATTAAAACATGTTTGTGACCAGTCTGTGCGATGTCCTTGTCGAAGATGTTGTGTTTAAATAAATAAATAGAAGAATTGACATAGAAAAAGAATTTCTACTTGACTGACCATTTACATTTCACTGGACACATAAGATTCACTTGATTGTGCAAAGCATTTTCCACTTCTTGAATTACATGAAAGTTGAGCAAATTTCTAGTGGATATTTTCCACTAATTACTTGAATTTTTGTTTTGAAAACGAAAAAATATTCCCAAAACAAAAATTTAAATGATCAACGGGAAATATTCACTAGAAACTCAACTTACTTTCATGAAATTCAAGAAATGGAAAATGCACAATCAAGTGAATCTTATGTGTCCAGTGAAATGTAAATTATTTATCAAGTAGAATTTCTTTTTCTATGTGATGTTCATGTAAAATTCACTTATTTTAGTATTCTCCATGTGTTTCCAGTAATAGCTCAGTAAAATTTTCTTTTAAGTGTACGATATTCCTTCTCTATCTTATTTAAAAAAAATTACGTTTACGTACATGGAAAACTGATCTTCCTTGCTCTAGTTCAAAATGTATCCATGTGTCAATTGAGTTTACTGTCTTTTTATCATTAATTTCGTTTACTTCAATTTAAGCCTTCAACTTCAGCTAAATGTTAACAGTTTGCATCTACCATTGGATAAAAAAAAGCAAACTAGGATCACAAATTGGGTCACTTTGTTTAAATCACTCGTTCACGAATTACCAAGTCAAATGCTGAAAATTTACTCCCGAATTCGAAGAAATGAACCCAAACTTTGCGGGCAAACAGGATGTGGCATCATTAAAAATCATGCGCAAATGTTTACTCCAAATAGAATCCCGTATTGAAGCCCCCCAAAATGGAAATGAGCTTCTTGTTTATTTTTAACAAACCGGTCCGAAAAGAAGCGATAGACCAACCTACTATCGATCGCTCCCATTCAATCGCCAGATCTGCCGAATTATAGAACCCAAATCAAAATTGATGATCTCACACGTGTGCCTGTCCCCCCTCGCACCCACGACCCAAGCCCAGTCTATAAATCACCGTGAGAAACGTCACATCTAGTCTACTATAAAATTTCAATAAACAATCTTAAACTTCGCACAGCCGTAAAACTCGTCCGTTTCCTCCAACAACGGGCGGGTTCAAGTTCATCTCGATGTCGCTTTGATTGAGGGGGGGTCGTATATCGTCTGCTCCAGCCGACATTTTCGCCAATCCGACCCGATCGATTCCTATAGGGCATCCATGTAGTCATAATTAACTCGCTTTCGAGTCGGAACTCAGAATGGAGAAATCAAAACAAACCGTTCGGCAAATGGTACCGTTTCGTTTTATTCAAATTTCATCCAAAAGTCAGGAACTAGTTTTTCACTCTGTCATCCTAGTCCACTGGTGGCGTCAGGAAAAAAAGCCCCCAACTAATTAGCATATGCCTTTTTACCGGTCTACTGGTTAGTAATAAAGAACGACAGGAGACGACCCGTCTGCCGTGGAAATCAACGCACTTAAGCCACTCTGCCAGTGCTAAATTTGTAACAAACTGAGCCAATGTCGTCTAACGGAAGGAGATTTGGAGAGGTGGGAGGGGGCTTGGGAGCCGGTGGACGGATGATCCTTTATAAACAAGCGTGGTGGGCTGAAACTGGTTGGATCAGTTCACGGGGGTAAATTATTGCCGAAAGTGGGTAATATACATATGGGATCATCAGTGTGGGTTTGAATTTTCGGAGGATGTAACTGGTTTGGAAGTGAAGGGTATTGTGCTCGTGGGGGAAATTCGCTTGATGCAACCTCAACGCGATTCAATCAAACCGCAAGCTGGTAAACAATGAAGACTGTTTTGTGTTGTATGTTAGACAGCCAGATAATTGTGAAAGTACATCTATGAGTTTCAAGCCAGCAATAAGTTCATAACCGGAGATTTGAAATTTTGAAAAGAGAAGAAAAATCGCAATTAAAGTTCTTATTATAGCCATCAAGCAACTTAATTTCAGTACTGCTAAGTGATTGACCTATCCAATGAGAAAACCTTTTCCACCACGAACCAAAAAGAATTTAAAAGCCACCGGCATGCTGCCGAACTCCATTCAGCTCAGCGTCGTCCGGTGTCGCAGTTGCGAATTTTAATTAACCGTGAATATTTACATTTAGTGGACAGTGAGTTAGTGCTGCTTCTATAGAATCCGAAGCACTGTTCAGAAAATGTTCAAGTTTGTCTTACTGATAGTGCTCCTTGCACCTTGCGGTGGGTTTCGAACAAAATCGTCAATCCAGAAATCAACTCAAATTCGAAAACTTCCGTTTCAGTCTTTGGAATCGAAGTGTTCACCGCACCGAAGTCAGCTTTCGTAGCCGAGGGCCATCGCAATCTGAAACTGCTGTGCGAAATACCCGGAAGTCAGCCGATTGATTTTTGCATAGTGAAAGTTCCCGGAGTGGCAGCCCCCTTCGCGGCCAGCGAGCGACTGCCGACTCCAGTGCAGGGCATTACCTACTTCGGAAGGGGTTGGAGCAAAGGATCCTGCGGAGTGACGTTAGATCAGGTTGAGGCAAAACATGCGGGGACATTTGAGTGCGTACTTTCCGTTGCCGGTCAAACGTACAAGGGCACAATCGATATCGCGTTCAGAGGTGACGTCTTCGATTTTACTCTCGTCTTCAATCATTCTTCAAATTAATAAAATTTCAATCCCACAGTTGCTCCCGAACCTCCGGTTATTGAAGTGTCCAGCAATGTGGACGACAGCAACGGTGAGTTCGACTATGGAAAGCCGTTGATTGCCCGGTGTGCCGCCCGGAATGGATGGCCTGCTGCCAAATTATCCTGGTTCATGGACGGAAAGCCCGTTTCCAACGAACTGGGAGCCGCCTTCACCGAAATAGTCAACCAGAGAGCCACAGTTGAGCAGTTCTACCGAAAAGCGATCGCAGTGGAAGACAATCGCAAACAGTTGGTTTGCCGAGCAGAACATGAACTGTATCCGAACGGGTTCATTGAAACGGCACTGCCTATTAAATTGAGAAAGTGTGAGTTTTTTTCTGTTGTAGATTCGTATGTGACATTTGACATCATTATTTTGAAATTCAACCACAGCCAACAACAATGCCAACGTCATCCAGAAGGAAGCAAGCAAAGGCGTTGAGGTTAGGCCTTCCACTCCCCAGCTGTTGGTCTCGAGTGACGTCCAAACCAGCGAGGATGGTGCGTTCAAAGTTGGATCGACTATGGTCGTCGAATGCGTAGCACGGGATGGCAAGCCGGCAGCCAGTTTTCTGTGGTTCTTGGACGATCAACTAATCTACGAGGGCCTTTCGACGCCATTCCTGACGAAAAACTACCGGGGAGCGATCACCACTCAACAGGTGCTCCAGCGGGTGGTGAAATCCGGCGACAGTGGCAAGACGCTGATCTGCAAAGCCCGCCATCCGAGTGGAACGAGCGAAACACGACTCAAGTTGAGGACGTACAACTGAACTGAATCGTTTTTAAGTTAAATTTTTGTTGGTTTTAATTGGAAAATAATTATTTGTTGATAGTGCATGAACATGACATCAATGTTTAATAAATGATTTTACTATAAATATTTGATTGAATTTCTCCGGAATTCCATTTGATCTAGAGAGAGTTGAATACTTTTTTCAATTGTCAAACGAGTTTTTCGGAGCCGGAAAATGAAGAATTGGTTCATAATGGAACTATCTCTCATAGAATATTTCTTATTTCTTTTGAGTTTGTTTTTGCGAGATGTTTAAGTAGTGCTCTAATTATTATTGTTACTACTTTCCACTGACGAGACAACACGCCAAACATGAGAAGAGTAAAGTAATTCAAATAAACGCCCAGCTTAGGTTTCTTCTTATGATCAGTTCAGCAGTGCTAAGTTCATTCTATAATGTAGTTACAGTGAATCTGAAAATTTACTTGGCTTGATCACCAGTTTAAAGCTCGTATTAAATTAGTATAGAACCGATTGAGACAACTGCTCTCTTATAAAAGGTCTTGAGTTGCGTACGCAGAATAAAATCTTGTAGTAAAAACTACCATTTTACCCGGCTCATGTAAATTTCAGCCTGATAACGCCTGAATCTAGCCTGTTGTATGAAAGATTGCAAACATTGTTGTATGGCGCATCAAAGACTACAACCAATTGCGCTGTTTACGCCTCCTTTGGCTTGGAATTAAACAAGGGGAAATTTTACGCGCTTGTTAAAATTTATTATTCTTTTCTGTTTAGTATCAACTGCGTTTTTTTTGCGTGTATAGTCGCGCACAATGATGAGACATCGTTTCTGTGTTGTTTGAATTGCCTTCAAACCAGTTTATGATGCAGCTCCCCAGATGGATACTAAATACTGCTGTTTTTGAATAAGTTTTGCATATCATATCTTCATTTGGTTGGTCCATTTTATTAATTTTATTCTCATCTGCATGTTAGATAATCTTGTATTCTGCCTGCTGCTATTCTATAAGCTATACTGTTAATTATTCTATCGATTTCTATTTTTAACTGAGTTTAAGTGAGCTCTTCATTATGCTCGTCAATCCTCATTGGATCCTTTTATGATGACTTTGAACTCCTGTATTCTGTTACGTGTCTTTCCAAAAACTTTTCCTGAAGCTTTTAGTATAAGTTCTGTATTCCTTTTGCCATGTTATTTTGATATTGGATGGCATATAATATATGCATATCCGGCAATTGATAAAAATAAACAATAAAAGCTATTAAATCTACCTGTCAAAAGAAAAGCATAGGATTTTAAGTTACATTCTCGCTTTTTCTTGAAAAACTTGAATTGAAAAACTATTTCATGGTTTTACTTTTCATATAAAAGGAGTGAACAATTTATTTATATTTTAAAGTTGGCAATTAACAATTGCGACGGGTCGAGAGGGACTGCCACGAGTGGACAAGTTTTCTCTGCCGTCAGTTTTTGACGTAGGACTACACTGATTGGCAAAATAAAGTGCCCACCTCTTCGTTTTTTTCAATTTCTCTCATTTACTTGGTTCAAATTAAAGTAAACAAAGTGTAGTTTTTTTTTCTTATTTTATTTTTTATATTCTTTTTAAGTTTCACTTATGGAATACTGAAAAAAGGAGTTTTACTTAAAGAAAAAAATATCAATTTGTGTTGAAAAAACAGTGACAAAATAAAGTGCCCACTTCAAAAATCGATATGTTTTCGATAAGTTTCAATTGGAAGACCCCTCGATTGTTTATGTTTTGATATTTTGACATGTTTTGAAGCAAACGGCTCAACCTGGTGCATTTGTATACGTGATCGCATTTGATTCAATTGAAAAAATGGAGAACGCAGTGCTTTCGAAAGCAATTCCCTTGTGTATCCGAAAATTGGTCGTTCGTGATGTGCAAAACGGTGAATCGCACCGGGCTGTCGCTAAGAAGTACAGTATCAGTAAGGCAGCGGTTGGCAAAATTCTTCTGAAGCTTAAAACTTTTGGATCAGTGGTGGATCGCCCTGGCAGAGCCAGGAAGCGGAAAACGGATGCGAGATCGGACACCAAGATCATGCGCGAAGTCAAGAAGAACCCGAATGTAACTGTCCGTGAGATCCAGGAAACCCTTCAGTTATCAGTTTCCGGTCGAACTGTTCGTCGCCGTCTCGTAGCACAGGGGTTGAATAGCAAACTTGCCCGGAAGCGCCCATTTATCAGCAAGGCAAACAAAGCCAAACGGCTTAAGTTTGCTAAGGAGCATGCTGATAAGCCCCTAGAGTTCTGGAAAACGGTTCTCTGGACGGACGAATCAAAATTCGAGCTGTTTAACCGAAAGCGGTGGATTCGTGTTTGGTGCAGATCGGGAGAGGAGCTTCAGGAGCGCCACATCCAAGGCACGATGAAGCATGGAGGAGGAAATGTGATGGTCTGGGGTGTTTTTCGTGGGTAGTGGGAAGCATTGTGGAAAATCGACGGGATAATGACGGCAGATTCTTACATCAACATCCTGCGAGAAAATCTGGATGTTTCGCTGATCCAGACGGGCCTTGAAGAGAAGTTCGTATTCCAGCAGGCCAACGACCTGAAGCATACTGCCAAGAAGACCAAGTCTATCTTCCGGTCTTTTCGGATCAAACCGCTGAAATGGCCTCCACCCCGCCCGGACCTCAATCCCATCGAGAATTTGTGGGTGATTCTCGATGCCAGGGTTGACAAAACTGGTGTTACCAATGAAAATAACTATTTTGAAGCCCTGGAGCGCGCCTGGGAAGAGCTAGATCAACAGCACCTAAAGAACCTGGTCGAGAGCATGTCGAAGCGCCTGCAGGAGGTCCTGAAGGCCAAAGGAGGACACATCAATTATTGAAATGCTTTTATTTTACTTTAATTAATGTTTTCTGTAGCCTAAATGAAGTGGGCACTTTATTTTGTCACTGTTTTTTTTTCAACACAATTAATTTTTTTTCTTTAAGTAAAATTCCTTTTTTTCTGCAGTATTCCATAAGTGAAACTTAAAAAGAATATAAAAAATAAGATAATAAAAAAATACAGTGTGTTTACTTTAATTTGAACCAAGTAAATGAGAGAAATTGAAAAAACGATGACGTGGGCACTTTATTTTGCCTATCAGTGTACGTCTTTGTTTTCTATTCTAGGGGAACAATTTAAAAGAAAAAAAACCTATTGCAACCGTCACGAAAAGCGGTCAGGTTTTAAGCGTTTGTGTCTCAGTCGGTTCTCCAATAATTTTCAAAATGTTTGTTCCAATAGATTGCAAATACTGCTACGCTGCGATTCCTATATTTAAAACTTTTATTGTCAACATTAAACTACACTGAAAATTTATTTTCGTAAAGTAGCTTTCACACGTTTCGTAAACATGGATTTTGTACATATAACAAATGTCTCGTATATTGTATGAAACATTCATAATGCTTTTTATCTAGTGAAATGCTATCATTACACCTTTTTATAAAATGCACGAAATGAACATCGTGATGACCAGCCAATAGCTGCTTCTCTTTTATACCGCACTCATGCACGATGGTGTTTCTGCTGGTATGGGCGGAAATAATTTATCTATCCCAAAATAAAAATCAAAGCGCTGTCGTGAGCTATAACTTCATGCTCATTAATCAAGATTGTTCTCACGAGTCAGCGTGGCCTAGTGAGATCAACCACGGATTTAGAATCAGCACTTTCCAAATATTCAGGTTCGAACCCCATGTCTGAAACAATAAAAACAACGCTGGACAATTCCACGTGGTTGCGCTTTTTTTTTTGTCAATTACATTTTGAGTCGATAAAGTAGATCAGTCAGTCCTTCATGCAACCTCTCTGGTGGTTCTTTTTAATTTGTGACAAAATATTCGTAGCTCTTTGCATTGTTTCCGTACAATGTATGAATGTTATTTCTGTGTCAACAAAAGTTTCGTGCTTTTGACAGTTGCGCGTGCAATTAATTACGAATGTATCTTCATAAAAAGAACAAATCAGTTTCGTTGCTGAAAACAACGAATGGATTAGTGAGTATTACTTTCGATTTTGTAATATAAACTAAAATTAACTTACAGTGTATTAACAATAACGCTATATATAAAGTGATTTCTTGTAACGCCGATTTGTCAGAATCAATTTACTAAATACACAGTGTTCTCCTATCACAGGCTACTAGTACAAAATATTTTCATAACCACAATCTTGAAACAGTCCTTTTTTGGACTACCAATACTGATTTCTGCACTGAAAACTTATTTTCGTAAAGTAGCTTTCACGCGTTTCGTAAACATGGATTTTGTACATTGAACAAATATCTCGTTTATTGTATGAAACATTCATAATGCTTTTTATCTGGTGAAATGCTATCATTACACCTTCTTGTAAAATGCACGAAATGAATTTCGTGAAGACAAGCCAATCGCTGTTTCTCTTTTATACCGTACTCATGCATGATGGTGTTTCTGCTGGTATGGGTGGGAATAATTTATCTATCCCAAAATAAAAATCAAACCGCTGTCGTGAGCTATAAGTTCATGCTCTTTAATCAAGTATCTTCTCACGAGTCAGCATGGCCTAGTGAGATCAACCATGGATTTAGAATCAGCACTTTCCAAACATTCAGGTTCAAACCCCATATGGTTGCGCTTTTTTTGTCAATTACATTTTGAGTCGATAAAGTAGATCTGTCAGTCCTTCATGCAACCACCAGAGAGATGTTTCTTTTTAATTTGTGACAAAATATTCGTTACTCTTTGCATTGTTTCCGTACAATGTACGAATGTTCTTTCTGTGTCAACAAAAGCTTCGTGCTTTTGACAGTTGCGCGTGCAATTAATTACGAATGTATCTTCATAAAAAGAACAAATCAGTTTCGTTGCTGAAAACAACGAATGGATTAGTGAGTATAACGTTCGATTTTGTAATATAAACTAAAATTAACTTTCAGTGTAGCGAGAGTTATTAATCAAGTATTTTCGCAATCGTCGAACCGATCAAAATTCGGGTTGTATTACGACACTTCCGTAGTAATTAATTGAGAACTCGTCCGATGCTCCAACCATCATTTGATTTTCGTTTCGTTTAACAATCACAGTTGTTGCTACATTTTCGTGGATTTTCTTCATTGGTTTTCTGCATGTTTTGGTGGTTTCATTTTACCTGAACTAATTACTTTTCTCTAAGTTTTGATTTTTTCCATTTGGTGACATCAATAAATATTATTATCCATTGCCTTTTTCGGATGTTTCGGAGTAAATCGGTGTTTTAACCCACGACCGGATTTAAAATAACTGTAAGTGGTCGTTTGATCAAGAAATGGCCTGGAGTGCTTACAATCAAATCATTTGGACAATAGATTGTGAGATCAATTGACGATGGACGATAGAATTGCCACAATATGCATCAACACTATCGTATAACTCAGGAAATTCAAAATGAAGAAGTTCAGAACTGAATAACGCATTTTATATTTGATTCCAGAATTTATCGCATTGCTCACGAACAGACTATCATTCGTCCAATAGTCGTCATAATTCATTGATGTTGCGTATATAATTGTTATTGTGTTATGGTAAGATAATTCATATTTGCAGATTCACAACATGCATTGTGATTCAAATATATTCATTTGAATCCAATTCATTTCACAGAATCATTTTTTTGCGGTAAATTCAACCCAGTATGGTTGGCTGCTTTGAAGCTTGTATCATGTCTTTGATACGCTGCAAGCATCAATACTGACATTAATGAACATAATTTGACGTCATCTAAGTGTTCACTTCCTAGCACTACGGATACGCCTGGCACCGATAGGTGACGCTGCTCATCAAGCGGCCACGTTCATCCGTTTGATTCTGTCCTTTTTATTTTATCCATAAAAGGTTTTTTTTAACATTTATTCATTCATAAGTTTATTTATTATTTCGTTTTCCTTCAATTTTTTCAACCATGCTTATTTTATATGTATATTATTTTTTTAGTTATATCTTTAACTTAATATTTGACGCCTTTTTGTTCAATTTAATATAATATAATTATATTATTTTTTTCAGAATTTAAAAGAAACATTTTATATTTTCATAAATTTTCAAAAAATATTCATTGTTCCTTATTATATGTATGGATTATTAAATGACACATAGCTAACACATACATTTTTATATTCAGTAGTATTATTAATGTGTATGCGTTTATTTACAGTACCGGACAAAATAACAAAGGCTCCTAGATTGTTTAAATTTTTCTCTTTTTTTAAATTTTTATAATGCATCGATTTTTTAAGGTACGCATTACATCATTTTCATTGCATATTCGTAACTTTAGTTTTAAGTCTAGCCACTTTAGCGTTAATCATGGTGCATGGTATATTTAGATAACCTCACCATGCGATTATATTCCAATGTCAGTTGGATTGCCCCTGTGTGCTACCTACTGTAATTCGGTGTCCTTTTAACCGTAGAATAAGTACACTGAAAGTTAATTTTAGTTTATATTACAAAATCGAAAGTAATACTCACTAATCCATTCGTTGTTTTCAGCAACGAAACTGATTTTTTCTTTTTATGAAGATACATTCGTAATTAATTGCACGCGCAACTGTCAAAATCACGAAGCGTTTGTTGGCACAGAAAGAACATTCGTACATTGTACGGAAACAATGCAAAGAGCTACGAATATTTTGTCACAAATTAAAAAGAAAAGTCTCTCTGGTGGTTGCATGAAGGACTGACAGATCTACTTTATCGACTCAAAATGTAATCGACAAAAAAAAAAGCGCAACCACGTGGAATTGTCCAGCGTTTTTTTATTATTTCAGACATGGGGTTCGAACCTGAATATATGGAAAGTGCTGATTCTAAATCCGTGGTTGATCTCACTAGGCCACGCTGACTCGTGAGAATAATCTTGATTAATGAGCATGAAGTTATAGCTCACGACAGCGCTTTGATTTTTATTTTGGGATGGATAAATTATTTCCGCCCATACCAGCAGCAACACCATCATACATGAGTACGGTATAAAAGAGAAACAGCGATTGGCTGGTCATCACGAAGTTCATTTCGTGCATTTTACAAAATGGTGTAATGATAGCATTTCACCAGATAGAAAGCATTATGAATGTTTCATACAATTTACGAGATATTTGTTCTATGCACAAAATCCATGTTTACGAAACGCGTGAAAGCTACTTTACGAAAATAAATTTTCAGTGCAGTCTAAGCTTTTGCAAATATAATTTTAAAACTTGCTCCCGTACGGCTTCCATGGTAGCAAATAAATATAAACAAACGGCATCGCTTATTTATCTTCAGCGATAAGCTGTCAAAAGAATACACTCAAAATGGGTATAATCAATTCCGCTGTTAAAATAACCCAGCTGAAATACACCAAGACTGTAAAAAAAGTGACACCTATTTTGAGACACACTGTAGAATACCGTAGTTTTTGTTTTCAGTCGGCGAGTCGGTTGCACATCACCAAACAGGAACGTATTCGGTATCGGTGTGTTCGTATTGCGTTAGGTTGCATGCAGTCGACTCATATCATGAGTCTTGAAGTGCTGGCTGGCATGTTGTCACTCTCAGATCGGTTTTCAGAATCTGATTAGCTTCTCCGACTTCGACAATTCGATTCATTTTGATTTATTCATGAAACAGGAGCTTCATGGAACCCCACAACATCATAGTCCAATGATTGCGCCGATTATATTTGATGCAAAGTTTGGCCAACTTGGTTCCACTTAATCGTTCTTCACTGATGGTTCATTGATAGAGGATGCAGCAGTAGGGTGGGGCTTATTTGAAAAAAATAATCGGGCACATGTTTTCCCATGTGGAAAATGATCTTTAGGGTCCATCAGATGACATACTAAAATTTCAGATTTTTTCGTTAAGGTTTAGAGGTGCCGAAATGGGCCTAAGTGCTAAATGTCGAGCGGTAGCAAATATCGACCAAAACAGATGCATCTATAAGTAAACATGTCATTTTGTAACCCTAAAGGACGAAAATTTTGTCGGTTTTGTGGTATCTCTCAGCACTTTCGAGATATAAGTCTCAACAATGAATGTGTGTTTGCACTTACGCCAACATATTGGAACTATTGCAAGTAACATCTTTGCTGTACGTTTATAATGACAACATTATATACTGAATAAAGGCAGAGAGAAAGAAAGCGAAAGAAGGAGGGAGATTAAGAGAGAGAGAGAGAGAGAGAGAGAGAGAAAGAGAGAGAGAGAAAAAGAGAATGATCTTATAATTGAGAGTGGATGGATGGATTTGGAAAATATTTAAACGTATTTATATATTGATTAATATTGGGGACTCATAAAATTACATGTCATGTCGAATACTGATTAACAATAGTACCTTTCTTCAAATTAGCAAAGTTTTGGTTACAAAAATTCAAATTTACAATAAGGTTTTGGAAGTGGTTTTCGTATTGATTTATGTTACCATAATAATCTTCAATCAGTCTGATGGCTCTTTCAGTGTGATCGTTTTCGACTTCCAAATTATCAACGATGTTTACTTCCATGAATGTAGGCCTCATTTATGAACCATGAAGCCACAGGTTCATTGAGAGCTGAAGCGATTTATACCGAGCTTGTCAACAAATATGTTGTGTTTCTCAGTTCCCAAATGCGCTATGCAAAGATCTTCCTCGCGGATTTTTTTGTTGCCGAGGATTGAGTTTAATCGAGGCAGTGCGAAACTCTTGCCGTTCTATATATCGGAAGGCTTTCATCGAAACTGGCAGAGACCAACAAATTAATAGTTTGGAATTCTTGAAGCCTGGAGATCAATAAGAAGATTTATTTTGAGGTTTGCTCAACGTAGGACGAGTTGCTGAGAACCAGGCCTCCAATATACATTGATACCAGAAACGTACCAAATGTCCGAAGTCATGAAGTTTCCTTCGCCATGAAAGGTTTGAATTGCCACACTTTCAAGCTGTAAGGAGCTTTTACCATCCACCTAGCAGCATGCATTGGTCCAGGCCGACGTGAATTGGACGCCGCTAGCATAAGTGGTACCAGCAAAAGTATGGCAGTTAATTCTGCTCGCGTCAGGTAATCGTCGCTGAGGTTGGCCAGTGTGCTAGGTTAGGATGGGAAATATGGTAAGCTTTTGATAAGTTTTAATGGAAGATAACTTACAGCAATGTGATTTTTGTGCAAATGAGATTAATTTTCTGCTGACGAGCTGCATTCAACGTAGAAAGATATGTTTTGGAACAATGAAATTAGAGTTATTGCTGTTGGGCCATTGCTGTTGAAACTGCATCAAAATTTTAGTTCAGGAAATTTTTAATTTCAGAAAGAGCCTTGATGGCCTGAGTTCAAGATTATGATGGTAACATAGCTCAAGAGCGAAAACCACTTCCAAAACTTTATTGTAAACGTGAAATTTCATAACAAAAAAGCTTTGCCTATTTGAAGAAAAGTATTATTGTTAATCATTATTTGAGCCGACATACAATTTTATGAGTCAATATTCATCAATAAATAAATATGTTTAAATATGTTCAAGATCCTTGTGTACGCTCAGTTGCCAGATCATTCTCTTTCTCTCTCTCTCTCTCTCTCTCTCTCTCCTCTCTCTCTCTCTAAATCATCCTCCTTCTCTGACTCTCTTTCTCTCTGCTTTTTATCAGTATATAATTTTGTCATTATAAATGTACAGCAAAGATGTTGCTTGCGAGGGTTCAAATATGTTGACGTGAGTGCAAACACACATAAATTGAAGAGGCGTATATCTTAAAAGCGTTGAGAGATGCCCATACAGGCTTCGACAAATTTTTACGCCGCTTTGGGGTTACAGAATGAACATGTTTGCTTATGAGTGCATTTGTTTTGGTCGATGTTTGCTACCGCTCGACGTTGCTTGCCAGAGCCCATTTCGGCACCTCTAAGCCTTAACGAAAAAATCTGGTACTTTTAGTATGTCATCTGATGGACCCTAAAGATCATTTTCCACATGGGAAAACATGTTGCCCGATTATTTTTTCAAAATAAGCCCCGCCCCAATAATGCAGCAGGCTTTGGTATATATTCAATGAAATTCCTGACTTGCCAATCAGTAAACTTCATGCTCCTTGTTCCGTTTATGTCGCTAAATTTAGCGGCAATACACACTTTACGCTGGAAATTGTTACCTCGTTAACTCCGAATCAAGTACTTCATTTCACTGAATGGTCTCAGTTCTGTAGAGGCTATTCGCATGTTGAGGCCGGTATAGCACGCCTCGTATTTTCTCATGAAAGTACAAGAGCTTTTAAGTGCGTTATCTTCGCGTTGTTTTATCATCACCTTTGTATGGGTCGCATATTAATGTTTAATTCTGGGCAATGAGAAAGCGGACTCGTTTGCAAAAGTTATATAGGTTATAAGGTGATATTTATGATCGACAAATCGCCTTCAATGCCTTTTCTCCTATTTTTGTGAACAGTCACTCGTCAGCTGGCAGTATAAATGGAGTAAAGGAGATTTGAGGCGGTGGCAATATTCTGTAATCCCAAAGGTGTCGAAGAAATCTTGGTTCAGGGGGATGGATGTGAGTCGAGGCTTCTTTCGTGTCATGTCTCGCCTCATGTCCAATCATTATTCTTTGAACGCTCATTTATACCGGGTTGGGCTGAGCGACAGCAATCTCTGCTGATTCTGGACAAGGTTACCAGGATGCAGATCCGTTAAGCTGGTCTTGATGCTGAGCATCGTGAAGTCAGATCTGAGCTTTATGATTCCCTTCGGGCTCGAGGTAGACAACCCAAAGTGTCACTTCAGAAATTTTGAGTGTACGTGATCTAAGCGTACGTAATA
>JASCZW010007960.1:0-30998 GCA_034211315.2 Aedes japonicus
ATTAAGTACAATAACTATAAATAGTTCAATTTTTAACTTAAAAACGACCTACTTTTGTCATACGATTGTTTGCGGTCGAAAGAGGTTGAAAATGTGGTTTTCCCTTTCCAGGTCCTCAAGAACAGGTAATGATTCAAATTGTCTTCTACTTTCATTTGTTTTTGCTCTCAGCTGCAAAATTATTTTGTTTTGTCGGTGTCTTATTGTTTCCTCGCGATTGCGCGTCAGGCTCGCAAATTATCGCTTGCTTTTGCTCATCTAAAAACCAGAAGGAAGCGCTGCAAAGTTTTACATCCGCGTGGGTGGCATCCACTTCAGAAGCCATACCGCAACCGGGAATCTCCCAGTGGGAAACGATTAATTTGCTAGTAGATAGTTATTAGTTGTTATGATATGTATTTATTAGATAATACCGTAATTACTATATACCAACACCGTCCTACGTGAACATCGCGGTATATCCCCGATATAACCCATTTCTAATTTTTACAGACGCTCGAATTCTCTGCCATTCTTCTTGCACTAAACACCGTTCTGACCCAATGCAAGGCTGAATCAGGGTTTAAACCAACAATTGCCACAGTTCAACAGCAAATACGCTTTTTTCAATATATCAATATAGATGAGGTTTGAGAAAAATATAACCAGACAATCGTGGATTGCGAGAAAGTATGAACGCCAATCCTTCCATAGCTCGTTGTCTGTGCGGAAAACTTTTCGACACCGGACAACAGATGCATGGTGGTTTATAACCTTCTCAAGTACGCTTACCAACATATCAAGAGGTTCTTCAAGCCAACTACTGTACTGAGCACACGACTGTTCCAGGATTTCTAAGTTGGTCTGACTTTCATCGGTCACTATCGTTATGCCATCAACAGCAAAATTGCGTACCAGAACATTGAAAAGCTACACGATTTTTGAAAAAATAATCACAATGCACATCAACTGTCCCATAAATGGTTGCAGCAGCAATTTTCAATTGCTATAAACTTCGGTTAATCATGTATACGATTACCACAACTTGTGATTCATAAGCAGCCTTTCAATTTCGATATTAAGTGCACTTCTGAATTTGGCACTTTGAATTATTTTAGGAAACATATGATGAATCACCGTTTAATGAAAAGTTGAATGAGTCACAACAATAAAAATATTATCTTTAGGAACAACAATTTAATGAAGTTTGTCAGAAGCAGATAACTTTCATCTCCATGCAGCTGCTAGAGGGACGGTAATTATTGCTAGAACGAATAGACATGAAGAGAAAGTGTATTAATAGTTCCGTATAGGGCAACGGCAGGCTTCGAAATTGAAAGATACAAATTTGAAAAGGAGCGGAGGACATTGAACGGTAGCATCCGGTCAGATTCTCTCCGAGATCTATAAAGTAATAGTATGACTGAGAAGAACAAATGTGTGAAATAGGCGGTATGCTAAAAATAAAGCCAACAGCGGGAGATAATTTCTCACCCGTGTTAGGCAGTATTGGGAAAGGGACAAATCGCTAGAACTAGAAAAAAGCAATGGGTATAAGAGCCCGATCGAGTTGCATAACTGTTTGCCAGTCAGGGGATTTCTTCCCCTTGCCTCTATCTGTATGGGGTAGTATGGTAAAGAGTTATGTGCCTGATTCGGATATTACCGTTCAAATGCCCTCCGCTTGTTTTCAAACTTGGTATCTTTCAATTTCAAAGCCTGCTAGTCGCCCTATACGGAACTATCAATACACTTTCTTCATGTCTACTCGTTCTAGCAATAAATTACCGTCCACTCCTAGCGCTTCGCATGGAGATGAGAAATTATCTGCTTCTGACAAACTTCTATCAAAGGTCGTTACTTCGCGCATGGGAGAGTACAAAAAGCAACAATCAATGCGATCAATTTAACACCAAACAAGTTGCTGAAGGTAGAAGGTCAAACAATCAGTGAATGTCCAGTGTCAATTAATGCATGCAGCATGCAACAGAAACTTGCTTTGGGATTTACTTTACTTTGCATGAGAAAAACGTACAAGTATGCCGTAGGAATATTGAACAACATAGAAACTCTAAATCTAAAAGACAACGATCAGCAGTTCAGCTCCGATTTGAAACATTATTTAAAACAAGCAAAGACGCATTCCAACTAATTAACACTGAACATAAATTTCTAAGCCATTTGAAAGACATAGGAATTTTTAAACCACCCGTGATTTACAGTTGACAACGGTATTAAATCCAACAGCTTTCCAATTTAAAAATGTTCTTTGAGACAGGAAATAATTTGAAAATGATCTTGGATAGAATTGAAATGTTTGAAAATTCGAAAATATTCATAATTGTGTCAATGGCCGGGTGAGGAAGGATATAAAAAACAAATACAAGTCAGACGACTGCATATGAAACGTCATATCTTTATGGATAAATCACGAGTACTTTTTCAAATGGGCGTAAGTAACATTTGGACGAAAATGAGAAAATCAGCATTGAACTTTTTGAGTTGATTTTTAATCCTATTTGAAAGGAGGGGGTGTACATGTCAATTAAATTCCACTGAATGACACATTGGTAAAAGATATTGCATCACTGTGCTTAAAAATTACACTAAAAGAGAAAATTCAAGTTTTATTTAGAAAAATGTTTCTTACTACGATCTGCAATAGAAACAGATAATACGTCATTTTGATAAGTCAGTATGATAGATGGGCCCTCCTTTAGCTCAGTCGGTAAAGGTGCAGCTACAAAGCAACACCATGCTGGAGGTGGCTGGGTTTGATTCCCGGTCTGGTCTAGTGATTTTTCGTTAAGGAAAATTTCTCGACTCCCTGGGCATAGCGTATGATTGTACTTGCCACACAATCATACTAATGCAAAAATGGTAACTGGCATCGAAAGCTCTCAATTAATAACTGTGAAAGTGCATTTAGAACACTAAGTTGTGAGCAAGCAATAAGCTAATTGTGAAAGCAATAAGCTTTGAAATGCTAAAGAAGAAGAAGAAGTATGATAGATGGTATGTCGCTTGCGTCAAAATGATACGCCATTCTGCGAATAACAATGTTGATACGTCAAAATTTTACGTCAAGTATATTTCACACAGATACGTCGAACTTATCAGTATGACGTATTATTTTTTTCCGCAACAAAACACTGTAAAAATATCATTGCTAAAAAAATCAATTTTTACTAAAAAAAATCTACATTTTGAACCTTGTGGTATAAAGACTTTTACAATCGCGTCGTTAAGGGGCATTCAATTGATATAACAATGATTTGCAAGTAACTTTTCAACACAAGCGGCGTATCGACGTTATTCCCAAAAAGTGCAAAAGTGATTTTACACCGTTTTGTAAAAGTTAGATAAAACTTTCAGAAACAATCCATCAAAAAGTTCAACATATATGGGCATATATACATGATTTCTTAATAACATGGCATAGAACAACGCGTTTGTTAACATTTTGTGACTTACGTCCCTTGAAAAAGTACTCGAGATATACTGACGAGTTTGAGGTCAACTATGCTCAAGGATCACATGACAAAGTAGATTCAGTGTATGGAATTTACTTGCGTTGTCCACGTGTTTCACACAATATGATATCTAAGGTGAGTAATGTACTAGTTGCACGAACTGTGAGCAAGGTTGTTAAACAACAAAGAGGTGTCGACGTTACTGCAACTCATTTCAGAAATTAGAAGAGGATGCTCTAATAAGATGGGAATTTTAAAAAAGTTAGATTTATTTTGTTTGTTTCAGGTGACAACTTAGGGTTCAGCTCTTTTATCATTATCGAAAGGGTTTAATGCCACAATTTATTGCCGTTTTTGCCCAAGAAACAAGAAACAACTGCAAGGGGTTGTACTGCGTGTACAGTCGATAGTCGAACAAATAGAATCATAATGAAGATACATTAGTAAATGAGCATTCACTAACAGACTAGCGGTCAGTGTTTAATCAGTTACCTACATTTCACGTCGTGCAGAATTTAAGTGTGGATGCCATGCACGATATTTTTAGTAATGGCGTTTGGAAGTATGGACTCATAGAAGCTTTGAACTATTTTATTAATGAAAAGAAATTTCTAACAGTTAGTATTGCAAATACTCGTAAAAACATAGTAAGCCAAGTATCATAAGACGCACACGCTCGTTCAGATCTACTCTAAATAGAGTAACTTTCACTCAGTTTCGTATTTCTATGCTAAATGTCAAAAACTGAGTAACTTGATATAAGGAAACTGAGTAAATGCTACTCTGATTGTAAAAGCGCTGTATTTATAAAAATAGAGTAACTACAATGAAGCTGTCAAAAACGAAAAACGTGGTTCAGTCGATCAAATTTTCAAGATGAGACGGCTGTATGTTGTAATAAACAATCATTCTGACGTCGAAGTGCCGAATTGAATCCATGAATTACATTCAATCCAGAAAATAACAAATTTAAAGTATTTCGACACTTCCGTTTCGACTGGACAGCTGTCGGAACAGTCAACAATTTGAATAAAATAAATTAAAAAATACAATTGGATACTTAATAATGTTTACTCAAATTCTGACAAGGGACATAGTTAATCAGAATTGATTAACTTTATAGCTACTCTAATTAGAGTAGTTCCAGTTTTAACAAAACTGAGTCGTTTTCTACTCAGTTTTGTAAAAATACAAACAAACGTGACTGAGTAATGTTTACTCTAATCTCGACAGGTGACCTAGTTAATCAAAATTGAGTAACCCTTCAATTACTCTAATTAGGGTAGTTCCACTTTTAACGAAACTGAGTCGTTTTCTACTCAGTTTTGAGTAATTACAAACGAGCGTGCAGATGAAGGCCTTTTGCCACAGTTTAATTTTTATTGTAGGACCCTATAAACTGCCTGATGGGAGCATTGTAAAATGCTCCCTATAAACTGCCGTTTGGAAGTATTGTTAAATGTAGAAGGAGATGTTCGCTCATCACCAGGAGGCACCAAGAGTAGACAGTAATGTTTTTGCTAGAATGAAAGATATGAAATTTGGAAAGTTGGAAATAGAACAGGTGTATTGAAAATTGAGCGAAAGGGCATGGGTAAAGTAGTGCACGAACCAAGGACGTCACCCTTTGCCTAACATCCCACTGCGGGGTAGGTCGAGTCACGGACGAATCCCCCACCTCAACAGGCCAAAACAGAAATAGAATTGCATTACAATGGCTTATAAATTCAGAATATGGAGTAGAGGCTCCATCATTAGACTCTTATCTTGGTGAAAAATCAAAGACCATATTTTAAAAACATCAGTAACGCCACTGACGTCAATTCATAATTCATCTTATGATTTTCAAAGTTGTTTTATTGTGTCGAATTTCGCTAAGTTTATCTTGTAGGCGGTCAAAATCAACCGAGCTTTTTTGGAAAAGTTCAGGAAAGCAGTTTTCTGAGCAGTTCGGGGCATTTTTTCTGAGGAACTCAGGGAAGTTTTTCAGAGCAACGACAGGGAAGTTCTTTTCAGAAATTCAGGAAAGTTCTTTATAGAAGTTCAGAGAAGTTCTCCAGAGGAACTTCAGGGAATTTCTTCAGAGAAGTTCAGGGGAGTTCTTTATAGAAGTTCAGAGAAGTTCTTCAAAGAACTTCGGGGATGTTCTGCAGAGAACTTCAGAGAAGTTCTTAATAGAACATGAGTAGAATTCTGCAGAGAACTTCGGGAAAGTTTTTCAGAGATCTTCGGGGAAGTTCAGGGAAATCAAATTAATTTATTACTTAGAAGTTTCAAATTGTTCGTATGTACCGGTTCTAAGAGCATCAAAAATTAAGTGAAATTGAAATGACAGGTTTATTCAAAATTCGTATATTATTAAGAAGTGGCTGTCAATTCCACGTAATTTTGAAGAAAAAATGGCAATTTTCCAATTGTGTAGGAGCGTTTGACGGAAAGCGCGTTGGTATAAAAGCCCTTGCAAAGAGCGCGTCAGTAATTGTTTGAAAATAAACAGCAGTTCAGCATTATTCCTTAATGGCTATGGTGTATGCTGAATACAAATTACATGTTTCAACATCAAGAGCGAAAGGAAGGAGCAGTGATGGCGGTATTTGCCAATAGCTGTTGGGAATCCAAAGCAGGATCTTTGGCTCCAGAGATACCTGTTTCGGCTCCGATGTGGGCAAGTTGTATGACTCATCTGACGCAAGGAAGATCAGCTGCTTTTGAGAAAATCTGCTCAAATTTGTTATTCAAGTTCCTCAAAGCCATGGAATATTTGTTATACATGACAGTCTTCAGCCCATAACGTCCAGAAACGACTAATAATCGTCCATAGTGAAGCTTCTCTCTCTCCTTCCTTTTTTCTTTTTTTTTTTTTTTTTTTTTTTTTTTTTCTTCTTCTTCTTCTTCTTCTTTCTTCTTTCTTCTTCTTCTTCTTCTTCTTTTTTTTTTTTTTTTTTTTTTTTTTTTTTTTTTTTCTTCTTTTTTTTTTTTTTTTTTTTTTTTTTTTTTTTTTTTTTTTTTTTTTTTTTTTTTTTTTTTTTTTTTTTTTTTTTTTTTTTTTTTTTTTTTTTTTTTTTCAGATTTTTTTGGTTTTTGTTCCGTGGTTCGACACGATTTCGACGCAACGAGAGAAGCGCCAACCTGCCATGGAGACTTTTTTCGCTTCCAATTTGCGCACTGCTGGCTTTGGTCTCGATCCACCCGGTATTTCGCGTTTCGAAACAGGTGATTTTACGACTCTTCTTTCTACGGATGAGGAATTGATGTGCTATGACCAATACACTCATTTTGAAATATACATCTTCACGGGTGATCGGGATTAGTTGATTCCCACAACCAGAGCTGGTAAATCTCACGGGCCATCATGCGTGACAACGAAAAACAAGCTCATCTATCACTGTCACGAGAATGAATGAACCATCGCGAGATTTCTAGTCATTCTCACACCATCATGCAGTCGTAGATTTTAGTCTCATGCACTTGCTTACTGATTGCTGGATAGTTGACTTGATGAATTCGCCACGGAAGAGTATGCGTAATCGACAGAGTGGACGTTTCGATCGGAAGTTTTGTTATGAATCCCACAATTCCATCAATGCAAAGTGTTCGCAATAGCGATGACCAAAACACTCTCACGTGATGTCATGACGAAAATTCGATGAGATGTAGAAGAATGCACTTCATCATCGTTTCTCACCCGATGAGATTTTCAAACGTAGTTCGGTACAAATCGTAGGTCATTTTTCATTGAAAATGTCATTTGCCAGCCCTGCCCACAACACAAGATGCGGCTCCTCAGCTCAATCAACTGGAATGTCTTTTCCTGGTCCATTAAAAATACCGTGAAAACACAAACTAGCAAAAATTCAAACGAACTGTCAAAAACTTCGACCAACCAACTATAAACTTTTTCGGTCGGATGGAATAGTCTATAGTTCTACTACTTTACAATAGAAACAATCGCCAGAGTGTAGCACACGACAATGAGCTTGGACTCTATATCATAGCGTGAAAGCATAGATGTTCCTGATGAACTATTATATAGTTTTCTAGCATATAGCTCAGCCATATGCTCAGAAATAGCTGCCGTGTGGTAAATACGTTAGGGTGCAAGTAACTCATTCAATCTTTATTTAACAAATTATACTCAACGTCTGCCACTCATGTCCTAACAAATACTGAATAAAGAACTGTTTTTTTCGGCAGAATTAGAATATATTATACTAAGTGTGGACCAAATGTAGTCACATTGCGAACATTTGGAGATCTGAAAATGTCTGCACATTGTAGACGCACATACACGTATCTGCCAATATAAGCAGCAGCTTTCGTTGGAATTAAATGGAAAATACTAATTTTTCTTCTCATTTCGAGTCCGACACCAGTACTCATAGGTCAGAACATGAATATGCAAGTCGTAGCACGACCCCGGCGTAGTGGCTAAACATACCTCTCACGCCAAAGTCACGACTTCGAATCCCGCCCCGGCACGGTTACGAAAATACCTCTAAAAGTTAGCTGGGTCACTACGTCGGGAGATGAACCTGCCATGTGGGCTGAAAATCTCGATATTGAAGGATTGCCATAACCTAGAACAGAAGCATCAAACACTCACTCCCTTTCGCCCGTATGCAGCCCGGTGTGCAGCGCGGGAGGGCACGTGAATCCACAAACGCCTTCTCGCAGCATTTGCACTTGAACGGACGTTCACCTGAAAACGAAACAGAAACGTATTAGAACAAACATCCCCCATTTAAACCCACCTTCAACCCGCACTCCGTATGCCTCCTCCGGTGGATGGCCAGGTCGGGACGGATCTGTGGAAAATCCTTCGAGCAGAACTCGCACTGATTCGGCCGTTCCTTGCAGTGCTGGGAGTTCAGAGTGCGCCGGTAGCCCTCGGAGGTCCCGTAAACGGCTTACTGCAGACATTGCATTTGTACTCCAAACAGGAACCAGTGCTGCCAGCCGGACTGTTGGCACCACTTATACTCGAACCCGAACTGGCATCCAGCAGCGATGTTGGCGGAAGTTGCTGTTGCGGCTGATCGGTCGTTGCTTCCGCTGCTTCTTCATGTGGTGCTTCAGGTCGTTATACTGGGGAAACGTTTTTCACCCGCGAAGGAAGGAAGGCGGGATGTGAGGAACGTGGGATGATCGTGACTAGACTGAAGGGATCTTCTGCTGCAAATTTCAGCACTTTGTAACGGATGAATTCCGGTGTGCAACCGATTGTGCAACTCGTCAGCGCGGAAGCGCTGGAGAAAGTCTTTTCGCACTTGATACCTGACGTCAAGGAAGGAATGGAAGTGATTACGCAGGCTTATAAATATGATAATTTAGAATGGGGTGTTGATTTGATCTGGAAGATTGAATTTCGATACGCACATTTCAACCGACTCCCAGGTGTATGCAACCGGGAATGCACTGGACAGTGCCTGGAAGCTATCCACGAAAGCCTTCCCACAGGTCGTACATTTGAAAGGTCGCGTCGCCCGTGCCTCCGTCGGTGGATCACCAGATAGCTGCTACTGCCGGAGTAGTTCTTCCCGCAAATTTCGCATTGATTTCGCCCGGACTCCCTCGTGTGCTCCCTTGATGTGCGCTTTGAGGTTCTTGTGGTTCCTGATAGGACTCGATCGCATATGTGACACTTGAAAGGCCGTTCGGGTTGAAGCTCGGTTCCGAAACCCTTTACCGGACGAGTCACATCTTGCCTTCTCTTCCGGGAGGATCAGTCGTGATGCCGATGGATGCTGGAGGATATGCCAAAGGGTAGGCCCGCATTACTGCTGGTGTCGACGATGGTTTCCTGTATTGGCAACTCGGTTTTGGCTTGCGTCCTGATTGGGCGATTTGGCATAGGGTTCTCCTGTAATTGAAAGTTACAAATCAGTACGATAGGTCAATCGGTGCAGGGGCATATTTACTATTGGAACAATAGCTTCATCTTCTGACATTGATGAGTAATTCGTCCCCGTGCTCGGTCGTACTGACGGTGCAAGCTGGTCACACTTGATTTCTCGCTGCTAATTTTGCATTCTGAAGATAGGATCCTCCCACCGCAGCAGCCATTTGCTGAAGTTCCATCGCCCTAGAGCGATGAATACGTTTTCCCAGGAATTATACCGACCTGAAGGGGTTCCACCATTGAGCAAGACGATTCCTCCGTTAGTACTCCATGACATTCACCATCCGATCCAAAGGGTTCAATACTGCTGAGGTCATGTTCCATAGGACTATCTACAATGGAGAGTTTGCTACCGCTGCTATTGCTGCCGTAAACTACTGGGGGCTCTCCGCCCGGGCAGGACGTCCAACCCTGCCCATGACACCGTCGTTCCCACCCCCGCTACATCCACTGCAGACACCAGCGTCGTTGATTGCACATAGTTTTCATTGCCGAGATATCACATTTCCCTTCCTCCAACCCATTAATGCTAGATTCCGGTCCTGGACGTTCCGTACTCCTCCGGCACTGTTCGCACCGGTAGGATTCTGTATATCCGTACTGCCACATCGATGCCGATTGAAGCTACCTTGGCCGGCAAATCCTTCCTGGCAGAACTCACACTGGAGCACGTGGTCGCCCCCAACCGCAGATCCGGAGCTTCCACCTGGAACCACCTTCAACCTGATCCGATTTGCCTGAAGGTACTCGCGGAATTCACGACCTGCATGATTGCTGTCGTTGCTGGGGTTGCTGCTGACCGGCTGAATCTGCTGGGGCCATCGTTGCCACTCTGGGGTAACGACCACCGCCTGTTTTACGATACTGCTGGCAGGCCGCGGTCGGCGTCGTCGCCGTCGTTGTCGTCGGATCATACCGGCCACTCATCCCTTCGGTGGGCTTCTAGACGACAGGGGGAAGTAACAAGAGAAAGAAACGTGATAAAACACTTTTTTAATTTAATTTGCTTCGATCCGTTCGCGGCTCGCGCGCCATGGATGTCGAGCAGTTCGCCGTTCGAATATTTTTTTGCTTCCAGTTTTGGGCTGAATGGATGGCTCCTCTCAATGGGCATACCTTCACAGCCTGGAGGAGCAGAGAATCTGCCGAAAAAAAAGTGAAAAGGAGTTTGTTTAACAAATAAGCGTGGTTGGATGTTTGAGGAGAGCGCCGAGATGGACACGATACAGGTCCGGCGGTGGGGGAATTGAGGGGCGAATGCGGGAAAAAATGTCCGCTGGACAGAAGCAACAGCTTCCTCGATGGTGATAATCGCCAAACGAGGGAAAAAGTGTGACTTTATGACAGAGAAACGGAACAAAAAAGTGAGTCGAAATTTTCATTGCGTTTGAATGGGGTGGTCTGCAAGAGGGGGAGAGGTGGGGCTCTTTTTGAGTTGTTATTAAATTGAACTCTATTGCTTTTTAGATTTTTCTAACGAATCTCTATGAGAAGAAGTTTCAAGTACACTGATTAGCAAGAATTACTGAATTTTCTGCGTTGTCTAATGCACATACAGGGAATGCTAGATTTGGCTGAATGATAGTGAGATATTTCTGGTCAGCGTTACATCAGATTACGCCCGCTTTAGTGGAATGTTGCAGCATTATTGTATGGCGCATGAAAGATCGTGGGCATATTCGTTGTCACGCTTCCTGGTTTGAACTAACCGAGGAAATTTTACGCGCCAAATGAATTCATTATGTTGCCTGTTTTGCACAGAAAAAAATAGTTTATTTTAGCAAGCGTAAAATATCCTCTCGTTTACGGTTCAAGCATAAAGGAGACGTGCACAACGAAATTGTTTGCAACTTTCACGTTCCATACAACAGTATTGGCAATCTTGCATACATCAGGCTGATTCAGGCGTTATCTGGCTTTAATTTACATACGAAACATCCCATTGTTTTCTGGCAAATCTAGCATTCCCTTCATGTGCTTTCGATAACGCAGAAAATTCGATCTTTCGTTATCTGTGTGGTTGTCCTTGAAAAATTACGCCTAAAATGCGCAAATCGTTTCAGTTTACACAAAGTTTCGAAACTCCCCTGCTCAACTAGCCTAAGCTATTCTATCAACTCTTTTGATTTCAGTGATATTTATCATTTCATTTCAAATAAATTTTCTCGATGTTTCCTCAGATTAAGTCAATTATCTGTGTGGATGTTGGATATAACATTGATGCCGAACTCGCTTTTCGTCGGAGAACAAGACGTATTATTTTCTTCCATTCTAGAATAAAGAAAGCATTTCCTCTGCGAACGAGTTACTCGTTGTTCCTTCACCCGCTCTGTAATCACAGCGTTGCTTCTACTGCTCGTTCCAGAAAAAAAAAGTTCTCAAAAAAGTATGATGAATGTTCACATGGATTTTCCTTTAGCAAAGTTTCCTAATGAAACGTACCGGCTTGCACGCAATCTTTAACGGCATCGGACCGATTTGATCACGTTTGGCGTACATGCAAAACCGCGGACCTCCACTTTCCAACCAAGAACCATCCTATAGAGACTTTTTGAGAAAGCGATACAACTGAGACCAAAATGATGCATCCTTGGCATTGTAGTGTTTACTTGTTATAGGCCTGTTTTGAATTAAGAGTATATACATCGTCATGTGACAGGCTCTGCTGCTCGTATACTCTCTCTTCTATATTTACTGCCTCACACTAAGCTCCAAACATCCTCCTTTATCGAATGAATCTGTCGGTTGATATCGAAACATTGGAATCGCATTTTCGAACGATAGATGCAGGCGGAGGACGATTTTCTAGAAACCAGATGATTATTCTTCTCAATGTTGACCAACTAATAACACGCGGAGTGAATTGACCTCGTGTCAAATTGAATGCACGACGTAGGAAAATCGTCATCCCAAAATCAAATGCGTATTGCATTGGAAAAGCCCCATAACAAGAATCATTTGAAATGAGTGGGACGACAAACATTCCAATTTTACATCATTCGGTAAGAACCTATCAATCGCTATCAAAACCGGTACTATCACGGAATAAAGGATCGAAACCCACTTGCAATTTGTGGGGTCATGATAAATTCTTTACAGACTCTTTCATCATCTGACCTGGTGGTGGTCTTAATGAATTTGTTTATGACGGGAAAAAGCCGTTTTAATTTCATGCAAAACCTCTGTATCTTTGCAAACAATACAATAAAAAACAACACAATACAATATAAAACATTGTTAGTTAAATATCTGGGTAAACATAATTTAAAAGAAATGAGATTGCGGCACCAGAGTATAGTCAAAGTATAAAATAAGAAATCCTTAGTTCTGGAGCAGTCCGTCGTCAATCAATTATCCTCATCAAATATCCTTCTCGTAGTATGTCATTCTGTTAGTTTGCGCTTGAACAAAGTATAAAAGTACAGTTAAAGTCGAATAAAAATACACAACGTTGAACCTAGTTGACATGAAGCGGATAGGGTCATGAAGTCCATATAATGAATTACGGGGTTCAAGCAGCAAGAAGTCCTGGCGAAGGAAGTATCTGTTCAGAGCGTAGATGCTGAGCTGACTTAATAGCTCCGGTGAGTCAATTCCACCTGTTAGTGTATTGGCAACGAAAACAGCTTGCGCAATATTTCGCCTATGGTCCACCGGTTCAGGTCCAGCAATCTGCACTGTCTTTAATGGAAGGTTCAACGGGTCACGCCACGGTAGGCGACGCAGGCATATCTCACGAATCTTCGTTGTATTGCTTCGATCCTAGCTGTCCATGTTGCCTGATATGGGCACCAAACAACAGAGTTGGATTCCAAAACTCGACTCGCACCAGAGTGACAGCGCAAAGACCGAAGGCAGAGAGGGTCTTTAAATTCACTAGATATTTTAAAAACGAAACCCAGCTGCCGATTCGTTTGCTGATAATATCGTCGTAATGCACCGATACGTTAGTGCTGAATTCAGAGTGATATCGCAGCATCACGAACTTGATGAACACGTTCGAGAGGCTGGCCGTTCATTGCATAATTGTGTGTGATCGGATTGAGCTTGCGATGAAATGAAATGATGTTGCATTTGTGGATGCTTAACATCAGCATGTTTCGGGTGCACTAACTAGCGAACCGATCTAACAACAGTTGTGCATGGTAGTCCTGGATGGTTTTGATGACCATGAAGATTTTGACGTCATCAGCGTAAACATAATGGGCAACCAGATGGGTACGGTAGAAAGCTCGTTAATGAAGAGAGAATAACAGCGCCGACTGTTTTTGTATGCTGGAGTGATTTTGAGAATGCTTCCGAAGATTCAGATCCCATTTTAACGGTGAGCCTACGTTTTTTAAGGTATGACCAACCAGCTGACCAGTCCGCAGAGATACCAATTCTTCGTAGGCGTTCAAGTAGTATCCCATGGTCAACTCGATCAAAAGCAGATTTGAAATCAGTGGGCAGTGTCGATCTGTGCGCCCGCATCAATGTGGCGTATGCAAACGAGGCAACTGTAAGGAGATTTGTCGAGGTTGATCTCTTGGGAAAGAAACCATGCTGATCCGTAGAGATGTAATTTGGCTAACGAGCGAAAAGTACTCGTTCATTATGATCTCGAAAACTCGAACAAGCACACAACGAAGGTGCCCTCTGAAAATTCTCGATGTTCCGTCGATCTACATACGAGGGGCCGTACACTAGTGCAAAAAACCTTTTAATGTTCATTAAATAACCTTATGAAAATTGGCCACAAGGAAACTGTTGAATTTCGCAACGGTACCTTATGAAATGCTATGATTGTTGTCACAATAACTTTTAATGGTTTGCTTATGGCAATTGAAATTCATTTGTGAGTGCAATGGAACTCATGCATTGGTTATACTGATTATTACTTTTGTATTTGTATTTCTTGTATTTTTTTTATTGAGTTTTACTGAAATTTTCATTTAACTTATAAAAAATTTGAGGTTATGCAAATAGAAGCCAATGACAGGCACCAAAATGGTACGCTCGCAGTATAATTAATTTCTATCAATGAAGAATTTTATGACGAGACTACTACCAACAATCAATATGTAACTAGCGATTTGAAATTGGTTCACTGTTGTAGAACCCCTTGGTCCGAATTACACCTTGAAGCCAGCACCTTGTTATACATATTTGCGCCTTTGTTTTGATTTGCTGTGTTATTTTGACAGAGTATTTGAGATGGTGTTCATGTGAGTTCATTATAAGGGGTGCATTATTGAGCTTGGGACCGAGCTTGGGACGATGTTCTAGTACTGACTGAGCCAAGAAAAAAATCGTTTTTGTATGGGACCTACTGGTCTTAGAGTTAGTCTATGCTACTACTCCTCAAATGCGGGTATAGATTCCCACGTGATAAGTCGCATACATATACCAAGCGGATCAACCACTGGAAGGAATGAACTTATCTGCCCAAGTAGGACGATTTTAATATATGTATTAGATTTTACCTAATTTATGGTTTCCAGTAGTTGATTTGCTTCATCCTGCTTACAGGTCCTGTTTCCTGTTTATCCTCTCCTCGTTCGAAGGATGTATATCAGCTCGGAGATTTCGGAATCATGATGAATCCGAATTCATCAACAGTAACCGAAACAATAATTTGGGTGCGCTTTTTACAATTTCATACATATGCCTTATGATTTTTACACACGAACAACAGTCATGAAATTCATAAGGCGGTTTATGGAATTGATAAGAATGACTCGAGAAAACCATTACGATTAACTGAGAACACCTTAGTTGTACACAACGATTTCATAAGGCAAATTTTATGAAATTCGATATGTTTCTATAGTACTCTGCATCTCTCTAAAGTATGTGTTAGACTAACAGTCCCTCCCACTCCTCTATAGCTGCAAGGATATGGCCAGGGTTGACTTAGTCTGGAGGCAGCATGTCTGGTTCTAAGGGTTCGAAATCATCCAAAAGATTTCATACCGAACAACAACGGAGCCGGATGTGATGGTTCTTTTAACAGTAGATTAAGTCTTCACCCCCTACGATATTGTGTAACTGTACATGCTATGCTATTTATTCTTATGATTAATATGTTTAAAATAAACTTAAAATGATTTTTGTCTCAAACATCGATGTCACTTGATTTTAACCTAGAATATGTATGAAATAAAGCAAGTTTATGTTTGCGGCCAGAATAAACTAAGTTTATGTTTAAGTTTACCTGGAATATGTTTGTTATCACGGAATTTTTTTTCTGCGTGATCAGAACCCAAGTTAACCACTTATTCTATTTTATTAGTTATTAGTTTTTGAATTGCTATCTTTATGATGTTAGACTTTACTCGGGATGCGTTTCACATATGCATACGTCTAGTGAATAATCGAAGTTGAATTATGGCTAAATAGGGCTCCACTAAGTTCGAACTAATGCCACCATATTTTGTTATGCCATAAGACATTGCTAAAGTAGCATTATTGCATTGGTAATGCATCACTTTATTCTTAAGGCGCCTCACTTTATTTAATCTAACGCCTCAATACTTGTCGAATAAACCACAAGTAAACAGTTCAAGTCCTACTAAGTATTAGCCCAACAAACATCAAAGTTAAATAACTGTTTGTTCAGACAAATTTCGAGAAATTGTTCGATTTTTTATTCTAGAAAGTTGAACTAGTCTTCCAAATTTGTTTGAACAAGCGGTTATTCGACACTGATGTTTGTTGGGAACCCTAATAAACATGTACCATTCAGGAACGATATAATAGATGGTGTGACCATACCACTTAAAGTTGGGATGATACCCCGAATTGGTTGTTAGGCACTTCTTATGGTTATTGTTTATGCGGTGACACATCAGTTCCATGTTCGTATTAGGATTTAAAATCACTTAATAATAATAAAAATCAATACAAGAGCTGATATTCAGATTTTGTCTAATGAAATTCATGCTTACCGATTGATAATCAAAACCACTACCCAACGTCACAACCCAAGTAACCACGAGCCTAAAATAGCATACATATATACTGCCGTGAAACGCTTATCAGTCCCATATGAATAGGAAAGCAAGCAAAGTTGGGACTGATATCCCGAGAAGAGTTTGAGATCATATTGAAAACTCAATATGATGTTGTGAAATTGCCGATAATGATTACTCAGGTTGTTGTCGTTTTGGTCGTTTTAACGGTTAAAAGATCAAAACTGATAGCAAAAATTTATTCCTGTGACATCAAATTTAAAACTAACCCTGCTATCAGTGAGAGCAAATTGAAAAGTCAATATGCTGTACATTTTTTCCTGTGGATAGCAAAATGAGTATTCTACTTGATAATTTGTCAAGACAGTGAAAACAATGTTACCTTTCTCAAAGAAAAGTGAACGCAAGATTACAGCAAGATGAAAACTAAATTTGATATCGAATTTGACAATTGTAAAGTGATATCTAATTTGGATTTTAATTTGATGTTCATATCAAAATAAGTTTTTGAATTGCTATCTTTATGATGTTAGACTTTACTCGGGATGCGTTTCACATATGCATACGTCTAGTGAATAATCGAAGTTGAATTATGGCTAAATAGGGCTCCACTAAGTTCGAACTAATGCCACATATTTTGTTATGCCATAAGACATTGCTAAAGTAGCATTATTGCATTGGTAATGCATCACTTTATTCTTAAGGCGCCTCACTTTATTTAATCTAACGCCTCAATACTTGTCGAATAAACCACAAGTAAACAGTTCAAGTCCTACTAAGTATTAGCCCAACAAACATCAAAGTTAAATAACTGTTTGTTCAGACAAATTTCGAGAAATTGTTCGATTTTTTATTCTAGAAAGTTGAACTACTCTTCCAAATTTGTTTGAACAAGCGGTTATTCGACACTGATGTTTGTTGGGAACCCTAATAAACATGTATCATTCAGGAACGATATAATAGATGGTGTGACCATACCACTTAAAGTTGGGATGATACCCCGAATTGGTTGTTAGGCACTTCTTATGGTTATTGTTTATGCGGGAAGTCATTGATGTTATCAAAAAGCAATAAAATGTCGGCTCCGAAAAGCTAACGCGATTAAGCCTCCCAATTAAACAAAGCACAGGAACTGTTCGCCAATTTAAGTCCAGTTAAAAAGCAAATGAACGTCAAACATCCGCATTTGACATTATGTTGTCAAAATTAGCAAGGGACATGTAAAAGATAAGGTGCGCGGAGGAGTGAAAACTTGTTCAATTGCACGAAAGTGAGTAGTAATCCCATACAAACATAGTCAAATATTTTGCACAATAACGCAGTGAATCAAATTCGTGAATGCATGAATGATAAAGACATTGTCCTAACTTTTCAATGTTGGGACAAAAAATAATGTATCTTCATCATTGTTGCATACTCAACACAATAATGACAAATTGCATGGCAGTTGAATCAAGATATTAATGTTTCACAACATCCGATTGTTACTTTGGAAAGAGACAAGGCGTTGTTTGTATATTGCTTTGTATGCAACATAAATAAATTCAATAATGTCACATGTTGCATCTACCGAAAAGAGACAATGTTTAGTTTTATCCCTCTTTCTCCCTCTTTAGTTGGTAGATAGATAGGAGATAGATGGAAGATCGATACCTACTGCTTTAATGAAAAACAGACGATTTGCAATAAATTTCAGTTTGTTCTGTTTTCATGAACTAAAGTTTATTATGCATGTTGTTTTAATATCATAAGATAATTAATTTATTCCTAAAAATAATTTGATTTGCAACAGCTATTGTTCATCTTTTCAACTATTCTCCGTTTCAAGCGACATTCCCCTATTTATTGCATACACGGACAGAAATGATGCATGATTGATATAACTTTTGCCATAGTTATCCCAAGCTTCGAAGATATTCTTGACATAGTAAATTTAAATGGTTGTTTGAAAATGATTTGATGTTTACATCAAGCATATATTTCATTTGAATCAACGTTATTGAACATCAACCATTAAATGCTTAAATCAAGCATACATGTCATTATTTGAATCCGTGTTTATCGTTGAATCACTCATACTGGAAGGTTAAACAGGGCATATAGCAGCTCTACTGAGCCTCGTGGCTGCCATCCGCACTCAACGACAAAGCGAAGGAAAAAAAATATCATGGCGGCGGCAGATCACTCGGTTGGCTTGGACGACGACCTGGTTGAAGAGTTTTATGATGACGAAGAAATGGTAGAATTATTGATATCATTTATCCGTGGCGGGCATCGAAGAGTTTGTAGGTATGTAAGCAAATTGTAACTATTCTTTAAAGTAGTTTTAATGAATTTTGATTTCAGCTAACGGGTACGACATTGATGCGCTACAATTAATAGAGCGTGAAGAAGCAATTTGCTGTCCACTCCTAGGGTCGCATGTTGATAAGAATGATATTTCCAATTTTCAAACATTGTTATATGTTGTTTAATTTCGTAATATCCAAAGAATATGTGCTAACTGAGTAAACGTTCCTATAATGGTGGTATTTTAGTGCAAAATGTTCCAATTAGAACATATTGCACTAAAATATTACCATTATAGGAACTTTTATCGTAAATTTAACGATTTTTTTAATTTTTGGAACCAACCATAACATCATTTGAACGAATCTCTGTGTATGCTTAAACCAACCATCCGATACCATTAGTTCAACCCTCAAAATAAGGTCAAATTAAACATAAACATTATTGAATTTATCATGAGAATCAGAGAGCTGTCAAATCATCAACAATGAATATTGTTGATGTTAGCATAATATGGTTGATTCAACCCTATTTCATGCTCCAATTAGATCATCAATTCTGTTTAATTGAAGCTTCTATTATTCTACGATCTATTGTATTATGCGTGAAACAATCTCAAAAAAGTATTATATAAAAGTCAATGCACAAATATGCTTGATCGGGACCGGAATATTATTGATATGACTTTATTTTTTTCTCCGTGTACGTTTCATCAAAGCTTTTGCAATCCCGACTAGTGCTGTTCTTCCAATATTCGAGCGATCAGTAATTTACGTTCCTTGTGGCATTTCCTCAGTGCATTTTGTTGCGTTGTGTTGTTTAAAAAAAAAATAAAAAATAGATTCTACATTTGTTAAAGAGGACAAAGAGGTTAAAGTTCGAAACATATTTCGTTCCTAGAACGGGGATCTTAGCCGTAGCCTGGGTCTTAATTGCAAGTTCAGTCCGTAATCGTTTCTGTTGCCGTCTCGAATGAACTAAAACGTTTACAGCAGATGTACAGTTTAAAGAGACGTTAATAGAATGAATGAATCTCAACCGGAGAGTTACAATATGTTTCCGGTGGGTATGGGTTACTTTTGAAGATATTATCTAAAATATTTCCAAGCTATCGTGAGACGCGTCAAATCACATAAGGATTCGATTACAAGATGAATGGTAGCCATACAGAGTGCTCAGGAGAACGCTGGCCACATCTCGGCATGCTGCGGGTACCTATGGAGATGCGGCCAGTTTTTGATCTGAACCAACACATTCCATGCGACATCTCTAATTACATTTAAATTCGATAATTGCCCAAAACCTTATTGGCATGTTCTAGGTACATCCGGGGAAAAGCCTTTATTTTACTTGGACCAGAACATATCATGCTACACCCCAAATCACATACGAAATCCAAAATAAGAGCAATAGTGGTAGAATCAAGTGTCAAAAACTACATTGGCCACATTTGGACACGATCTGGGTCAGTGATGGTAAATGTACTGTATTTTGGCGTTTCTCTTCAGCTCAAAACCTAGAATCTACAATTGTATCTGTAGATAATTCAACAATACAAAGTTGCGGTATGCATTCAACCACGTTTATTGAATCTTCTGGAAAATCAAAAGATATTATGTGATAATCTTTGATAATATTGGTCATTTTAAGTTTTCCTTGCAGCTAAAAAAGACACAGTTACAATTGGTTCAGCCAAATCGGAACCAAGAGCCTATCGAGAATCATCAGTTTTGTTCGACATATTCTATCATAACTTTTCAACTTCAAGATGCATTCTTGAAATTTATAACCAACAACCAATTTGAGTGATTCATATCCAAAATGTGCCAAAAAAATATTCTGTGAGAATTGACTATCCAATAAAGTCGGTCGACCTAAAAGAAGATCCACTGAACATGGTTGAATACATATCGTATATTTGTATAGCCTAAAAAGCTACAGTTAATATTTCAGCTCCTAATTTTTGAGCTCCAGAACTGTATGGCTGATAAAGAATACCCCAGATCATCTCATTATGTCTGCTAAACATCCAGAAGACTCAATAAACATGTTTGAAAACGTATCGTATCTATGTGTAGCCGAAAAAAGTACAGTTACAATTATAGATCCTATGTTCAGTACTCCAGGACAGGTTGGATGACTTAGAATATCCCAGATTATCTCATAATGTTGGTTGCTCGTTCATAAGATCCAATGAACATAGTTGAACACATATCGTACATTTGCACATCTGAAAAAGCTACAGTTTCAATGGTAGATCCTAATCTATGAACTAATGAACAGCTTGGTATGCCCCAGAACATCTCAGATTTCATCATAATGTTGGTGGTCCTTCCAGAAGATCCATTGATTTTGGTTGAATGCATATCGTAAATTTGAATAGCCGTGAAACTACAGTTACAACTGTTGATCCCAAGATCTGAGCTCCAGGACTGTTTGGATAACCTAGAATATCCTAGATTATCTCATTGTGTCTGTTGGCCTTCCAGAAGACTCAATTAAAGTGGTTGAATACATACCGTACATTAGTATAGCTGAAAAAGCAACCGTTACAGTTGTAGATCCTAAGTTCTGAACTCCAGGACAGCTTGATTGACCTAGAACATCCCAAATTATCTCATAGTATCGGTTGACCTTTCAAAAGATGCACTCAACTTTATTGATTACATATCGCTAATTTGGATATTTAAAAAGCTACAGTTGCAACTGTAGATCCTAGGTTAAGAACTCAAGAACAGTTTGGATTACCTAGAACATCCCAGTTTATCTCAAAATGTCTGTTGACCATCCAAAAGATTCAGTTAACAAGGTGGAATGCATATCGTAATTGAATCTTCTGGAAAGTATAGCCGAAAAAACTATAGTTACAACTGTAGATTCTAAGTTCTGTACTCCAGGACAGTTTGGACAACCTAGAACATCCCAGATTATCTTATTATATCTGTTGATCTTCCATAAAACTAAATAAATGTGGTAGAATAGATATTGTAACTTTGTGTAATCGGGAAAACTATAGTTACAACTGTAGATCTTCTGTACTGAACTTCTTTATGTTCAGGATGTTCTGGGTTGAAAACCAGGCGTTAAACGAACATATTTTTTATTTTGCCCTGATAAAATAGTCAATTTGCAACAAGTTTGCAGAAGATAGTGTTCGCTTTTGTTCTGTGTGTGATTTCATACAACAAATTTTATAATTATTCAGATCAGTAATTTGTTCGACAGCAACAACTGATTGTCGCTATTTTTCATGTTGCTGATAAAGCATTGGTGCTATCGGTAGTGTGTTGCAATAATGACAAAACGTTATTTGGCGTTGTTGCAGGAGAACAAGATCGTTGCAATATGTGTGCAAATCACAACATTTTCTTGCAGCAACTTGTCTCTTTCCCATCATCGATGCAACATTTTGTTGTTGTCTTCGTGTTTTGTTGCAATAAATTCAAGCTACAACATATCATTGTTGTATAGTGAGAGAATAACGGGTGTATCACTCGTCAAGGTTATCTTATGTTTTTAGGTACACAAAGAGAATATTTGACACACTGTGACAATAAGCATAAACCAAAAAACATAAAAATACTATTTAATTAATGTATTTTACTTGTACAATGAAATAAGTCAACAGAAATCTGACCGAAAGTTCCCTAGAAATGTATTTACATTTGAAATTACCAAGCAGAATAGCAGATTGCACTTAGCCGAGTCAGCTAACGGTTGCTGTAGTTAAAAAGAAAAAGGTTTAGCTTTGTGCAGGTCACGGATTTGTAATACAGTACAAGGTAGTACCAGTAATTTAAAATCTACCAACAACTAAAGCTTATCGCAGAAGCCTTGTAACATGTTTCAGCTTTGTAGTTTACATTCAGCATTCAGAATTTCTAAACACGTTTAGAAATTGATAAAAAGAAGGAATGCAGCTCTAAATATAAAACGAAACCCAATTAAGTCGTGGAATGTTTTGAAGTTTATTTTTTCTACAAACATAAGCAACATTTCGATGTTATCCGTCATGGTCCATGGGTGCTCGATAGGGTAAATTTAATGGCTTCATTAGAATGAATATTCGAATTTGATATTTTTGTTTTCTTCAAATATTCTAAATCTTAGAACTTCGATTTAAATCTTCTTTAGATTAGAAATATTTGGAAAACAAAAACATATCAAATGCGATCATCATCCATTTTAATCATTCAGTAATTCAGTTCACCCTATCGATCACCTATGACGATAACATCAGAATGTTGTTTATGTTTGTGGAAAAAATAAGTTCACAAAATTCCACGACTTAATTTGCGTACCATCAATCGCTCTCACTTTGACACCAGCACGAATTCCACACCGCTCAGGAAAAGTTTTTACGCCATCAGTTGCAGAGTCGACACACCACATGCACATGCCTTCTTCTCGTATTTCAATTATTCACTTGAAAACCGTCGACCAAAACAGACCCCTCTCTTCTCTTTGAACCGGTTTATTTTTTCTGCGAAACTCACGTTCATTATCGGCCACGCGCGTCCATCAGGTGCATTGTTTTGTGGGTGTGTTTTCGCAACAGTCTTATCAGGTAAGCTCAAGTGTTTCGGTGACATATTGATAATTCACACTTGGGTTATTTGACCAACAGCCGAAAACACAAATGACCCACCAGAATGGCCTTATCACCAAGCGTGCATCATCAAATAATGTCCACCTATCTCTCTTTTGTTTCCAGCCAACCCCCAACGGACCGAGTGCTGTATCTAACCAGGGAGAAGTTGCTAGCTGAACAAAACACATCATCTCAGGATCGGGTAGCTGGACAGAACTCGGACGATAAGCATTCATAGTCCATCAATAATACCCACTCTCTCCTTGCCAGCCCCCCCCTGCCCCGCAACATACCGAGCCCGTGTAATCAAACTGCGCCTTTGTGTCCCCGAGAGTTTGAACTTGACTCTTTCGGAGATTATCAAAATACAAAATATAGGTACCTACCTACTGTTACACATTTTGCGCACATCTTCATTGTCCGACCAGGGCCGTAATCCTTTTAGAAACAATAAAAGTGCCCATCGATCTTAGCATCGCTATCAGTCAGTGTAGAGCTCGCACTGCGGTAAGGTTTATCCCTAAAGTGAATAAGTGTGCATCCTTTTTTGTGTTTTGTTGTTTCAAGAAGTTAATTCAATTGAAGTTGAAAATGATCAAGAGTGTTGAACGGGCACAGATGCTGAAGCAGTTGAGCAAGCTGCTGCTGGCATCCAGCGCTGGAGGCATGCAGGCCGTGCAGGTCCCGGTAAGATGCAGAGCCGCAGTGCAGAAGCGAATGTCGTCGTCGTTCGCGAATCAAACCGGTGAGTGGTTTAATCGAGTAATTTATCGTTCGTTTCTTCAATTTTGGAGGAGAAAGTGACTTGTTGGAAACGGCGATCTTATGCAATCTCAATAATTATTTTTAGTTCTGCCTAACAATGCAGAGGGGATCAAGATGGCGGCTACCTTGAAAGACTTTTAATGAACAATAGCACTATTTATAAAGGAAATTTTTTTATTGAAAATTCTAATGAGTATCCATACTGCCGTGAAGTGCAAGTCAGTCCCGTTTGAATTTTATTTGAATATAAGTTAGCATCAGTTGTCGATCTGGTTTTTAAAGAGGTAAACAAAAAGTTAACACTGTGATTTGTTTAGTGAATTTAAAACAAATATTAAGTCTTATTTCTTCTCCATGAAGGTAACCGAGTAATAGTTAGGCTCTGGCTTTCCAGATTCTGCTACCCACATGAACGAACGCTTTTTGGTTTGATTTTTTTAACAGTTTTATAAGAAGATTTGTGGTGTGGTTTGACAAGATTGTATTTAGCTTCGTGGAAAACGTATTTGTAAACTACAATGATTATTTTCTCAATGCCTACTTTTCCCAGCTGGGATTGGTTTGACGGTTCGCGGCCATCAGAGACGCTGACTATCAAGCAAGAAATTAAATTATCAAGCTAGGTATCGAGCAAAGTAAATAAACATTACGTTTTGGTGAATAGTGAGAGGCGAGTATGGTTAGTAAAACGAAACAAACCAGTCCTCAAAATAAAATTAAAATCACCAAATAGCCTTTAGTGACCGGGATACCATTTTAAACACTTTTTTCTGTGTTTTCACAAAAAAAATAAATAAAAAATAACATGATCAGTGGAAAACATCCCCTAGAAATTCACTTAACTCTCATGTGATTCAGGAAGTGGGAAATGCTCTGCATTTGCTGTGAAGCTTACGTGTCCAGTGAAATGTAAATGAATAGTTAAGTACAATTTCTTTTCCTTCGTGATATTCATGTAAAAGCCACTCACCGTCGGATGGGGTGACTTGCAATACTTTTCAGTTTCATCTCTTCTCAACTTTCCAAAATAAAGGTTTTTATGTTCTTGTATTTCATAAAAGTTTTAATGAGTGTTCGCGACAAAATCTGGACAGTATAAATTGCGAAACAAAAGAAATGCTGTTAGTTCAATCAAAGATGCATTTAATTGTGCATTATTAGTCATCCTAAAACTAACTACAGTTACTTAATTAGGCTGCATGAAGAAACTACAAACTTTTGAGTTTAGTCCAGCCATTACGGTCTGTGCAGACTTCTCTGCAACCGATTTAGCTGGTTTTGTCCAAGATTTTCGAAAGTTTTCAATAGTTGTAGCTTGTTGTTTATATTGAGAGAGTTCTCTCTTCACGAGAGCCCAATACCGCTCGATAGGTCGCAACTCCGGGCAGTTAGGTGGATTCACCTCTTTCGGCACAACATGGACTCCATTCGCTTTATACCATTCCAAAACATCTTTGGCGTAGTGACAAGATTCCAAATCAGGTCAGAATAGCGAGGGAGCGTCATGGTTGCGTAGGAATGGCAACAATCGCTTCTTTACGCATTCTTCACGGTATATTTCCTTGTTTACCGTTGCGGTAGTGATGAAGCTTTGGATTGTTCGACCACACCTGCCTATTGCCTGCCAAACCAAATATGTTTTGGGAAACTTGGCCTTTTTCTTCATCCTGAAATGCTCCTCTATGCCGTTCCCTTGCATGGCAAGACATAATAAGACATTCCGGGAAGCTGCTTAAAGTCTTCCAGCGCATAAGTTTCATCGTCATCACGCAGGAAAACTTCGTCAAATATTCGCAATACAACTTGCGAGCCCGGGTTTTTAGCTATCACATTCTGTTTAGCATTACGGTTCGGTACAGATTTCACTTTTAACGACTTCATACCTTGCTGGTGATTAGAAGTATGCATGAAAGTTGAGGACATTATTATTTTTCCAGCCACAGTACGTACCGAAAGATCTGGTCTCTTCGGTAATATTTGCTTCACCCTCGCGTTCTTCTGGTGGTTCCGGAGATCCATTGTCGTTCCGCTCCCAGCCTTTTGGCTGTTGTCAAACGTGTATCGAAAGATTTAAGAACGTTATGGACAGTGCTTGCAGGAAAAACAAGTTTGCAAGTTTTCGTACTGACAGCTCC
The DNA here is from genome assembly GCA_034211315.2 of Aedes japonicus. Taxonomy (NCBI): domain Eukaryota; kingdom Metazoa; phylum Arthropoda; class Insecta; order Diptera; family Culicidae; genus Aedes; species Aedes japonicus. The sequence goes on from JASCZW010007960.1 coordinate 26,085, forward strand.
GGATTTTCATTGAGACCGCACACAATTGCTTTTCGCACTTGCTCTTCTTACTACGCCATCTTCGATCTCAAAGAATATATTTTACACAATGAACAGACATACGTTCATCAGTCTGCGAAATATTTCACGCGTTGATGAAGTATTTCCAGAGATAAATATTTAGGGGTGTCCAGATTTTGTCGCGAACAAGCCTTATTACGTTTTGCACTCATCTAGGAAATGACGAAACGTTGCGTGTTGCAAGTCACCCCTTCGGCGGGTTGACATGCGACACTTTTGCGATTTGTGTTAAAACGTAGTTTAGAACAGTATAAGCGTTTACATTTTTCACTCTTGTTTTGTGAATTACACTAATGTTTTTGTTATTCTGAGAATTGGGCCGCTGTTCCAAACTTGCGATTTGAAGAAATTTTCGAAGAAGTTATTATTAAAATGTGGATAAATGTCGATATTTTTCAAAGATGATTAAGAAAAGGAGTAATTATCTAGCTATCGCCAACTAATTTATGCGTGACGATACTGAAGCTATTGGCAGCATTATTTCTTTAAACGTTCAACATTCAAAGGTTGCTTCAACGATTTTCTCTTGAAGTTCTCTGACTTTCTGGTAAAGCATTCAAACTTTTTCCAAAGCTTCAAGTCCCTAAGTGGGAAATTTTCCAAAATCGGGGATTTAATTTTTTATGAACTTTCGACAAATTTTTGAATACTTTTTTGATGTATTGGATTATTTTAAAACTTTTCTGCTAAACTTCAGAAAAGTTTTCCAATTAATCCAATCTCTCAAAATAGGTAAGATTGAAACCAAGGAATTGTAATTCCTACATGAATTGGTGTCCTAGGTCATTGTACGATGCGAACGGTTGGAAAGATGGTGTTTACCATATTTTAATATGGTGTTATGGGCAATTAATATCACTTATCACTAAGTAACTTAGTAATCACTAATATCACTATCACTAAGTAACAGTTTTGGTTTTATGAAGGTTCTTAAGACCATGATTTAGACTTGAAGAATGCTCTAAGACCATGATAAAAATAAAATGTTACTTGGGATGAATGATGTTTGTATAGACTGCTTCTTCGGCCCGTAAGTGATTATATCTTGAATTTCATGAAAGCTCTACCTGGTGTAATGCAGAGCTCTTTGCTAAAATTTTGGGAAGTTTCCTCCTGACCTTTAGGCAGGTGAATTTCTTAGAAGTCACTCCTGATTTTCTTGGAAATTCAGATCGAACAACCCAAGTTTATACCCCGTTCGCACAACAGCATATATTACGTTATATAGAGTATCTTGAAATCAGCATCTATACCTCTACTTTTCACTGGAAATAATGTGCATGACATTTGATATCAATATACTATATATCATGTAATATAGGTTGTAGTGCGAACGGGGTGTGACCTACTAGAAACATTTGATAAGTTGTTTTTACTGAACATAGTTACATTATAAACTTCTGATAAGTTCCGATTAATCCAGGAAAGTATTCTTCAGAACTTCTTGAAAATTCTTTCTAAAATTCTTGGAAGTTTCTGGCAGAACTTTCTTCTGAACTTCAATAAAGTTTTCTCCTGACCTTCGGAGAAGTTTGTTCCTTAATTTCTGCGTGAAGTACTAGTAAGTACCCCCTTTACGTTTGGAAAGTTTCTTCCTGTTCTTTTGAGCTGAACTTCTGGGAATTGCTGAACTTCGAGAAGTCCCCTTTCTGGAATTCAGGAATGTTGGATTCTAAACTTCAGAAAAGCTCTCTAGCACCTCTGTGAAGTTCTGAAAAGTTCTCTCTTGAACATCTTCTGAAGCTCTGGGAAATCTCCTTTTAAATTTTAAAGGATGTTGATCTTGAAATTCCATGATGTTTGGTGCTGAATTGTGTGGAATATTCCTGCTTGAACTACTAAGAAGTGCTTTCGTTAGTTTTGAAAAGTTTCTGTCTAACCATTTTCTTTTTTTCTTTTCTAAGAAGTCTCTTCCTGAACTTCTAGAAAGTAGGCAAAATTTTCTAGGACGTACCCTATATTCTTTGTAATTTATTTCTTTTTTTTTATGGTAAATTTCCAAATCCCAAGTGGTGCGAATGTACTGAAATGATGCACTTAGCAATACTTTAGAGAATTCTGTAGTATTTGAGCGAGAAAATAAAATTTACTTTTTGTTATTCCGACCCAAGGCACATTAGTGATCTTAATGGATCGAGCTTTTGGTCAATTTCCTACCACTTCTACTTAACATTAGTCTCTCTACCTCCACTTCACAAAAGCCTCTGGCGATGTCTACATTAATTTTTATCAGTTCGATGAGCCATTCGAACTGACGATAATTTGCTTTGTTTTTAATAGGATGAGAATAGGATTTTTTTTTCTTGAAGTATATTGTTGTTCTGATAATTTTCCTGCAATAAAATAATGGTTTAGTGTATTTCTTGACTTGCTCAATAAATTACCACTAACCGATGAAAAACGCTCATCAAAACAAACTTTTACTCGGTAAAATGTGACAGATCAGTCACTAATTCCCCAAGGATCGATTGAGTCGACCTACTCGACAAAGCTTTTCAACAGTCTTCCTAAGAGCATCCGAGAACGAGTGTTTCGGGACTGTACCAGAGAACTTTGCCTTGTACTCCAATCGTCGTTTTTCTTGAAATGTGAAAGTGTGTGTGTGTGTCATCCTCGTAAATTTGACTGAAAATCTATGAGAAATTGACTAAATTTGACGTAAATTCGACAGAAAACCTATGGTAAAACTGTCAAATTCACGCAAACATCCGCAACGTATCAATTGTGGGCCAGCCAATAGACTTTGATCAAATCCCCCGAACATCGCGGGCTGCTTTACTTGTTGTATCACCATTAATGTAAACGAGAATGATCACCATTGATCCGCAGACGTCAGTCGAAGATTCAAATGCTACTCCACTATCTATTCTATTTGGCTCATCCGAATGACGTAGGCTGATTGTGTACATTTCTACGCAATAACCCCCAATGTAGACGAATAAATCATTGACGTTTGCCTCCTAATGCTGATATGCCCTGGTTCGCCTTTGTCGTTAAAATTAATCCTGTTTCAGAGTAATCACGTGCAATTTTATTTACACAAATTCCAACGCAGAGAGCAAGAGTCGTCGAACTGACATATTTTAGGTGCGATAATTTTCGCAACACAAGACAATCACTCAACCCGTTATCGCTTGATAACCAAATCTTGACCTGCTATATACTTGGTTTTACTACTTACGGTTCTGATAACTTGGCTTATAGTAACAACTTTATAGTAACTTTTTTTTCTAATCAGGTGTTATCAAAAGTGAAGGGATTCCCGCTGGCGACGTTTTTTTTTCCACAGCATGCTATTTACTTGAACATTTTGAAGAATGCATCGACATTCTTTTCAAGGCTTCCTTGATTTGAGATGAAGCTTGTAAATCAGATGAAAACGGAGGTAGAAGACGTTTTTTTTCACTCTGCTTCTCGAATTCACTTAGAGCAATCTGCTGCCAGACAACAGTTCAAACCTAAACATAACTATCGCCATCCGTATCCCTGGTCAGCATTTTTCTCAGTCGTTCGCCAACAGCTGACCTGCTCACTTTCTCCGCCGACGGCGGCGTCTGTCGTAATCAGTTGTGGGAGACAGAAAAGTAAAACTCAAGTAATCAATAATAGAAAAAAAAAACAAAACGTGCTCATCCTAATCTGCAATCCTTGCCTCAGTTGGTAAGCAACTGCATCTGCTGGTATTTTATGTGTAGTACGAAGTGATAAGCCGACCCCCAGCAATGGTTTACCTCCTTCAAATTATCAATAATTTGCACGACGACGTGCTGAAAGATGAGTGGAAATGTACCAGCCATGACTTAAAAATAGAAGAGTGTTGTTTTTTTTCGCACGGTTTGCTATTTCGAATGACGTGCCCACAGACTATAACTTATACGGAGGGGCTAAAATTAACAGTTATTTACATCTTGCGAGCTGAAATCGCGTCCAACTGGTTCCTGAAAAGAAGAAAATACTTTCATTTTACCGAAAACATTTAACTTGTTTGGGACGATTTTATGTTGTTCTTCTTTGTGCTCTTTTTATGTTACCATCATTTTTTTTTTTTTGGATATGGTGTCATCGTTCACACTTAGATTTTTGTTACAGAAGTCTGTATAATTTTAACGAATTCTTGACAGCTGTACGTTTGGTAATCTGAATTTACAGTTATCTGTACAATTTTCAACGGATTTCGGTGAAATTTTACCGAAATCCGTTAAATCGGATTACCGAACGTTCAGCTGTTGAAAAATCGGTAAAATTCTGTAACAAAATCTGAGTGTGTAGTATTTACTTACATCCTCTCTATTAATTCTACTCTAAGAACAATATTATGGTTGTACCGACAATTAAATCATGGTCAAGATGACTATTGTACATATTGGTTACAAAAAAAAAACCATGAAATCGTAGAATTCACGAAGTTCATGGTATTCTTGATTGAAGGTCAAGATTTGTTACAGTACGTGTAAAAGGTATGGGAAAAATTGTGATAGAGAGGGGCTGATAGATCTAAAAAAAATAGCGGAAGTTATATTTGAATCGACTTTTAATGAATATGCATCAAGTCTTATCAAATAAGAAAATATTTGATAAGACTTGATGCACATCCATTTAAATACGATTCAAATACGACGTTTTATGAATTTTCGAAACACTGTTTATGTCAATGAAAATTCATAGGTTTTTTCTCGGCAAGGGTTTTATTTTATTTATATTTTCATATGTACATTTAATTTATATTTTTATATGTACATTTTCACGTATCAGTAATTAACATAGCTTCATCTACTTAATTCATAAATATTTCTCATACAAAATAAGTTTCTTTGGATTATCTTTTGAATCAGAAAACCTTCTAGCAGAAATTTG
>JASCZW010007961.1:0-72062 GCA_034211315.2 Aedes japonicus
GATATGTGATCTGGCCGCGATGGGAGGGCCTACGCCATCAGCATTGAGATGGTAACCAAAGACATATCCTGACGTGGTAGTATCACATCTTGAATATTTTGATTTAACGCCGCGTCACATATCTGGCATTGATGCACTGATTTTACAGATGTGAACCAACGGACATCCTGTCTGGGGGCCTTGAATGCTGGTGCGGTCTGGTGGGGCTCTTTCCTCATTAATAATGATGTTGGATTTCTTCTGGGCTGCGGCACCTTTCTTAGCGTTCCCTGACATGATGAGCCGAAGCCACGCTTAATTATAAATCTAGCTAGACAGGTATATATTGATAAACACTGTGTTAAAGATTATTGACATATGTAGGGAACCGACTGTTGGATTCACTGAGTAGAAGTTTGATTAAAACTACGAACGTGGCACCATTCTTATTTTGTTATTTCTCATTTCAAAGAGTTATAATAAAAATACCACACATTATAACAATGGTATATAAACAATCTTTTAACGGCTTCTTTCTCGATAATTTTTCAATAATAGATAGGGACTAGGCGTGAAGAAGCTTTACCTTGTCACCGAAAAGTGAATCTAATAGCTGACCAAGATTGTTAGACTTTGAAGCGATTAAACGACTTAGAGATTAGTATTAGACAAATAAAAAGAAGGCAATGAACAGACAAGTGAACGTAAACGATTCCACAACAGAACTATAGAATTTAACTAGACAAGAACAGACTAAGGCGGACAAAGTGATAGGTTATTATTCGAAATATTTTATATTCGGGATAGCAACTAGATCCCAGGCTGTAGAGTAGGCTGTAATGTGGGGTTCAAGCCAGTATTTTTCCTTTTTTTCTCTCCTTGATGGTCAGTTTGGAATGACTCAAACTTTTTAGTCAGTAAAATGAAAAGTCCTTATGAAAATATCACCAATAATCCCACATAAACCCTGCATGGTACTAATACTAAATTATTCTCTTTTAATTTCTATGTTACTCACTCTCTGCATGCGACATTACAACCATCATGGCCGTGAGCGGTTGTGAGGTGCAAGTACCTGGTGGAAGAGAAAGTGAGGCAACAAATGTTCATTCTGGGTTTCAAGAGCTAAATGCCGCCCAGGTAAAATTCATCAAATCAGAGAGTATCATGGAAACCGTGAGCCGTATGTAATGGAAAGGAAGATGGTATGTATGTTAAAACGGTACCCCTGAGTCTGGATCATCGGAAAACAAAGGTAAATTGGCATAAAACAACCTGAACGACTGACCCTCATAACACACTTTAAAATGGATGCTCATTACATACTAATTCAAACGTTTGGAAGTCTTATTAGAAGATACCTCAGTGCTGTAAGTGGCCAACATAGGCGCACCATCGCAATTGCCTAAAAATAACATCCGCTGTATGAATAATAAATTTTGTGTATACTCTTGTTGCAGTACTTCTTGGGGTGGACTTCAGTACTACTAGTTGTCAACATAGACTACATCAAAGGCCTGAATGTCGTCCCTAGGAATTATTGTTTGGCAATTTACATATTTTTAGAAGTCTATTTACAACTGCATACGGTACAGAGATGACTTCAGCACTGGGGGCTTTATTTTAGGTATCAATTGGAGCTTCCATCTTACGACTGCATAACAAAACATCATCGCGGGAAAATTGAAACTGTAATTTTGAAAAATACTACTGTCCAATACCAAATACTTCAAGTAGTGGTCAAGCGGCCAACATATGCTATTGCTTCTAAGGTATTGGTGTCATAGTAGGGGTGACGTTGGGAAAGGGTCTCTTCTTGACAACCAAGCTGTCACGTAGCTAGAAACGCTTAAAAAAAAGAAAAAAAATTAAGGGAGTCAGAACGCTCAAACGTGACTCCTTCCGAGTAAGTAGCAACAACTAAGCAAAATGACTCGAAAGGATTCACGTGGCGAGGTCACCAAGGGCCGGCGTAGTGGTTTCGGCATAATTCTAAACATTTATAATTCTACTACATTCTATAGGACGTATGAAAACAGTGAACAAGGTTTCAAAAAGCACTAAACAAAGTTGATTAGAAATGGAACAAATGTATTATGAAGAAGGGGTGGTGATGGTAAAAAGAATGGCAGCAGACGGACACTGCTTATTCTTCTGCGATAGTTCATCAGCAATATCAGGAAGAGATTAATACAGATGAACATTATAGGAAAGTAAGAGAACTAAGAAAGAAAATTGTTAAGCACATAGAAGACAACCTCGAGGAATACCATGCATCACTTTTGGATACAGTGGCAACTCTGGAGCATTTAGGCCAAGAGGACATGGAAATGCGAATACCAATATTTTTACAAAAACTGAAGGAAACAAATGAATGGGGAGGACAGGAAACGATTGCAGCATCAGCACACATTTTAAACAAAAGAATAGATGTCTATTATGAAGCAGGACCAATAATCGTGTTTAATCGACAAGCGGGAGCTGCAGGCGCGATACGTCTAGCGTATAGATCCTCCAGGCAGTCGAGGAACTCGATCAGAAATCACTTTGATAGTGTTGTTCAAAGATTCAGAATCCAAGAGAGAGATATCCAGATAAGGGAGCAAGAGAACAATCTACTACACCCAGAACCGAGAGTAACAAATTTAGAGTTGAACTCTCGCACTAATGCCTCGCAGCTTAGTAATGTTACTGATGGAATGGCTTCACTTCCCAGCTCTCCAATACTACTACAGGAGAACAGATTCCCTATGCTATCCTGGAACGTGCGAGGATGTTCAGAATCCCAAAAACGAAAAACAATGGATGAACACTTCAGCCAGAACAACTACCGCATCGTAGCCCTCCAGGAAACCAGAATGGTGGAATGCACTATGGAAACATCAAATTACTTCTGGTTTAACGTTAACATCAATGGTCTGAAACGAGACAGGATTGGAGGAGGAACTGCTATTCTGGTAGCGAAAGCAATATTTGAAGAAAACAGGTTCAGGAAAATAAGTGCAAATTCCTGTTCTTATCTGATAGACATATTTGGAGAAAAAGTGCTGATAATCTCTACATACATTAGAACCGAAAAACAAAAAGAAAGTCGAGAATTTGCGGCTCTATTCAGATATATCGTGAACTTACCACAAAGCATTAAAAACAATGTGATCATCGTCGGAGACTTCAATGCTCATATTGGAAAGAAGGACTTAACGCAGGAAGATAAGGCGATAATAGGAAAAAGCCTTCTACACGAATACTGTAATGAAAACGGAACAGGAATAAAACATTTTATACACGGACTACATCTTAAAAACTACCTGACTTTTAGCACATCATCTTCTATCGTTACAACATGGACCAATGGGAAATCAGTCTCTCAATTGGATCACGTTTTAATGACCAAAATGAGATTCATGAAAATCCCAGACATTCGGGCATACTATAATACTGACCTGAAAAGCGATCACAAGATGGTAGTATGTATTTTGAAGAAAGAGCTAAACACACGGACAGACCACCCGGGAAACACAATAAGTAAGGGAGCAAAACGAGCTAAATTTGATCTGGAATTATTAAAAAACAACGAGGAAGAGCGAACAAGATTTCAGGACAATACTAACAACCACTTGAAAAGACAACCGACAAACGAAGATAGCTCAGTTGAAGAAAGATGGACTAAAATTCAAGGATCTGTGATGAAAGCGGCAACAGTAGTTCTTCAGAAACCGGGATCTCCCCAACACCGAGACGAGTAAACGCATCGAAGGCATATTTCGTAGCACATCAAAAACAATTAGCGGACAGAACAAACCCGGTTCTAAAAACAGACGCCAAGATAGCGAGGAAAAATAAAAAACAGGCGTATGTGGATCATTTCAATGATAAGGTTAAAAACTTTCTGGCAGAAATAGAAAACGAAAATCCACTGTCACAAATGACAAAAACATTTAGATTCGTCAAACACCACAGAAGACAAAGAGCAGCAGAAAACCGTCGATATATCCCAATTCAACGATGGAACCAGAAACTGAAGGAATCGACAATGAGCACACCTGAAGATGCAATCAGAGAACTTACAGAGACCGATAACAGAGAAGCAGGAGAAGAACCAACGAAGGAGGAAATCAGAAAGATCATCTGGGATAGTAAGAACAATAGTGCACCAGGTTTAGACAATTTGCACAATGAATTCCTAAAGCATGGACCGGAGGAACTGCTAGACGAGATAACGGAATTAATTAAACAAGTATTCAGGTCCAATATAGTACCAAAAGCCTGGAAAGAGACGATACAAATACCCATACCTAAAATGCCCAACGCCCAAAGCACAGAAGATTTCCGGTGCATAACACTATGCTCGAGTGTATATAAAATATATGCCAAGATACTTCTCGATCGCCTTCGAAAACAGGTAGACCCGATACCCGCATATCAAATGGCTTTCCAAGCCAAAAGAAGTGCCGCCGATCAAATCTTCGTGCTTCGGAGAATTTTGGACGAACGTTGGAGAAAGGGATGCAAAACCATAGTGGTGTCTTTGGACATAAAACAAGCTTTCGATAAGTTAGATATATCCAAAGCTGGTCAAATACTTCTTAGTTTAGGTGTATCAAGAGCGCTTATAAACAGGATAATTGAGGCCTGTCTACAAGAAGAAACTTCCATTCAATGGTTCGGACAAAGAACAACGTCATTTAAGAAAGCGAGAGGAGTTAAGCAAGGCTGCCCTCTAAGTCCACAACTGTTTATTTTGATGCTGCATCATGTTTTGATGTCAGTTCAAGAATTTATACCAGAATTAAAACTATCACATGAAGGAACAATAAAACTCCCGTTTATTCTGGGATACGCTGACGATATGATAGTTATGTGTCAAACAGGGGAAGAGGTAGAAAAGCTACTGGATATTCTTAATCCTTTGTTACATTCGGTTGGACTAGAACTAAACATTAAAAAACAAAAGTGTTGGTCAGAGACCCGGATCTAACCAAAAATGTGGCCCCAGAGAGAACGACCAAGTTCGGAAAATACGATATAACAGTTGTAACAACATTAAAGAATCTAGGGGCACAAATAACCAGTAGCCTAACACGAGGCGCAACAACATCAGACCGGGTACGCAAAGCACAGAAAGCTTTTCACCATTTATGTACGTTCCTTAAACAACACCCACTGAAATGGCCAGTGGTAAAAAGGCTCTATCATTCCTTAATTACTCCAGTAGTAACATACTCAATGGAGGTATCTACGATTGTGAAACGAAACCGGGATTCGATTCGGAAAATGGAAAATGACATGTTAATAACACTAAAGAGTCTAAGTGCGAAAGAAGACAAAGGAAGACAAATGTACGACCAGAATACACCAAAGGAAAATCCCAGAAATCTAACGGAAGCTCAAACAGCTGAAACAGATGGCAGCATAGAAGAGTTTAATGATGAGGCAGAAAATTTGCATTCAGCATCGAAACTACTAAATGGACATACCATAAACAACAAAATACGGGTAGCAAGAATCAACTACTATGGTCACATTATTCGAAGCGACCAAGGAGGGATACTAAAATCAGCGTTGGAATTCAAAATCAACAAATCAAAGAAAATTGGGAGACCGGCTTATACATGGAGGACCTGCATTCGACAAGATGTGGAAAGAAGTGGACAAACATTACAATACTGGCAAGAATTGGCATTGGACCGATCTAAACTTAAAGAACATACCAAAAAACTATACGACACATTAATCGAATCCGAAGATGAGGAGGACAGCGAATCTGACTGGGACAGTGATGAAAGTTCGCTGACGCCTTCAGTATTCTACGGATTCAGCGACGAGGAGGACTCATTCGTAGCCAACGAAGACCACTAGAATGCTTATGAACAAAACATAGAAAAACATCAACCCCAATCAATCGGAAAAAAACTTATTTTAAGAAAAAGGTAAGAGTAACCCCGATTTCCCAGTCTGCATTTATAACTTAAACCTACATTGCACTACCCTCTTACGAACAATTTCATAAAAGATAACGAAATAACAGAACATAAACACCATTGACATAAGACAACCTGACTGAAGGACCCTAGTAACACACCTTGAGATGGAGGCTCATTACATACTAATGAGCAGCGATGTGAGTGGTCAACTCGGGCACACCATCACAATTAAAATATGATTCGCTGTATGCATACGCTTGTCAAAATGGTTCTTGGGGGCGAACTCAGCACTACTAGTTGTCAACATAGACTGCATCAAAGGTCTGAGTGTAGTCCCTAAGAATTATGAATAGGTAACAATCATGACTTCCTAAAAATCAGCCACCACCGTATACGGCCTAGGGATAACAACAGCACTGGGGGATATCAAATTAAACGTCACTTTGTCCCGCAATCTCTTCGCCAGGAAACATCAGAAATTATTGAACAAATATCATGCTGAAGTCTAGAATAGGGTATTAATTTGAGCTTCCAAAGTACGACTGCATAACAAAATATCATCGCGGGGAAACTGAAACTGAAATTTATAAAAATACTATGGTCCAATACTAAATACTTCAACTAGTGCTCAAGTGGCCAACATAGGCTAGTTCTTCTAAGGTATTGGTCATAGTATAGGCAACGTTGGGAAAGGGTCTAGTCTTGACAACCAAGCTGTCACGCAGCTCCAGCTAGATACCCTCAAAAAAAAAAAAAAAAAAAAAATACATCATCTTGAATACTATCAGTTTCCTACATGATGAAGAGGTTCGCCGCAATTTTGCTTCTGTGTATTTTGCATTTGTTCACGTATACCGGAGGAAGTGTTTATGTTTCCAGAATGGGATTTTGGATATTGCATTGAATTAGTTTCATATATATAGATGATCTGAATTCACTACTTATTTCACGTTTCTTCCAGTTATTCGTGGATCATCTGTGCTTATGATTTCATTGGATGATACACCGTGTGGCATAAAGGCGTTTGGCATACGTATGTTGGCCGAATGAACGTTTGGCCTAAAGACGTTTGGCTGTTTTTATTTTCATTGATCAGTTAAACTACAAGGAACTGCTCATGTTTGAAAGAAGGAACAATCTTACAAAAGAGTAATAACCCGGGCAAGCGCTTGAATCAGAAGTTTGCTTTCGGATTCAGGATTATGTACCGTCATAAATGGTCCATGTGCAAAGTATCAAAAAAAGGTACACACTTAGAAAATTTCTTGTACATTTACGTCTTATTAGATGCACCCAAACCAAGCGGCTAAAATGACATAAATTTACGTGCTCTCCGAATTTTACATGGAACGTAAACTGAAATCTTATTTTTACATGTCGCGACACATATTTAGATCACTGCATCCAATTTTACATATTTCGGAACTATCCTTAATTTACATCCATTAAGCCATAAAATTTTGTCAAAAACACACGGAATAGAAAGCTTTCTCTATGAATTCAATGGTTTTTGGGTTCTGCCAAGAGGTAAACAAAAAGTGGATCGAGTATTCTTCAAATCTTTTTTTATTTATTCATGTAAATCAGTGTTTTGAATATAAAAATAAGTAACACCAAAGAAGAAGAAAAATCATCATACACACTTAGAGAATTTCCTGTACATTTACATCTTACTTATTAGATGCACCCAAACGAAGTGGCTAAAATTACTTTAACGGAAAAAATATTGGCTCTCCGATCGATATATGGTGCTTGGCATGCTTAGTCATGACTTTAAAATCGTCTGTTGTAACACCGCAGCTAAGTATCGGGCATTCCTAAAGAATTTCACTTTTTTTTCAACATGGCGTTGTCTCAAGTGCTGCCGATCTGCCACAAACGACTTAAAAACCACTTCACATCCAAACGCGCACTTGAAAAATGTAAAATGTCTGTGCAAACGGATATGTTTTTTTTATAAAACGTATGATTTGCGCAGATCAAATTACATATCACACATTGGACACTCATTTTTTTCAAACATGAAACTGATCGCAATAAAACTCCAGCGTTCATTTTCGAAGACGAATGAGGTGTGACTAAATACTTTGAGGTTGTTTTTTTTACATATGTCAGACGTCATGTAATTTTAAATCTCTTTCAACACATAATTCTGTCTAGCACTTCCTTAAATGTTTGCGATCATGTAATTTCAAGTCTTTGAACACCTAAATTCAAGTTCATGACGTAGTTTTCAGAAGCTTTTGTAATATTAAACAACTTGACGTGAATTCACAGCAAATTGGCTTTATTATTGACCTTCGAGAAGATGCTTTTGTGATACATTTGTTTAAACATAAAATTAAGTCCTTTATGCAGTTACGTGACCCTTAAATTAGATCATTTTTCAATTAGTGCTTATGTAATATTAATTTTTTTTAAGAGTGTATCTTTCGAAAGAACAGTATACCTTCTTTTGATACTCCATACTCCATTTTTCCACCTAAAATCAAGAGTTTAGGAATGTTTTCAAAACATATTCATACCTCTTATGTACACTCAGTCAGAGATGGCATTTCGCACTAATGTTACGCCGGTGCGTGAGATTTGTATTTTTACAGAGGATATAACCATAACTCACCTCAGCAAAGTGCTCTTTTATTCGGTGAAAAATATACAGAGTGGAAGTGTGCGCCTGTAATGGGATTACCTGGAGTGAGTGAACCACACTCACTTTTAAACGATCGCGTCCACGTACTCTCATCTGTCTTCGCCCACGTGCTCTCGCCTACGATCACTGCCGTGTACACTAGGGCGAGGACGCACCTTCTGTGATTCACTGGTACGATTGAAAGTTCAAACATCGTCGGAGTTGCAGAAAATGTCCGAAAAAAGGAAGCGGGAAGAAATATCATTCTTTCTTCCTTTGTTATGTAGCGTATGCTGTATATTAGCAGAAGCGCCCGCGTCAGTGAGCTCACTGGGGCGCACGCGTCAGATAATTTAAGGAGGGATATACAGTAAGGATGACCAAAAAATTATTTTTTTTCTTCTTGCATAAAAAGTTAGTGAAATTCCCGTAGAATACGCCCTTGAAACCTTTTTTCGAAATTCGAACTCCAAGTGTTTCTTTTCATCGTTTTTCAAAGACGTCTTTTTCGCGCGCGGAAGGTATTTTTCGATAGTTAAAACTTTTAACTTGTTTTTCTCAAAACAGCATTTTCAGAGTTTATGCCGGTGATAACTCGAAAACTAATTATTCGAGTAAGCTGAAACTTACAGGATTTCTTTATTATGGTATTACCTTCTATGTGAATTAAAAATTATTGTAATATTTTATTATTAGATATGGAAAAATGTGATAAAATGGCGGCAAAAAAATGTGTTTTTTCAAACAAGTTACGCCAAAAGTGCAATTATTTTTTTTTACTTTTTTTTTCAATTCATCTATTAACTGTAAGTGTTAATAATGTTATTTTTTTGGGTTACCAGGTTTCAGATCAAAACTGCGACCAAGAGAGCCGGCACAAGCAAAATAAAACATTTTTTTCAACGCACTCTAACGACCGCCATTTTGTTGAAAAAAATATTTTTGTACACTACATGGATACAATTATAATTGTAAAAAAGTTTCGATTGATTTGAGTAAAAACTTCCCCTTGAAACAAATTTAATGAAAACTAGCTGAGCCCGGTGCGTGCGCTGCTACGCTTGCAACTAAATGAAGGAAAATTTAATGTAACTGGCACTTTTATGGTTTTTTCGGAATGAGTTTTTTTTTTCTTGAATAAGAGACCCCTCTTTCAGTGAGCGGAGGAGTTTCAAACCACAAAAGAAACATTTCTTGCCTTCAAAAACCTCCACATGCCAAATTTGGTTCCATTAACTTAATAAGTTCTCGAGTTATTCAGAAATTTGTGTTTCATCTGTATATGAGCCCTACTTTCAGAGAAGGGAGGGGCTCGAGTCAACTTAGAAATATTTCTTGCCTTCGAAAACCTTCACATGCCAAATTTGGTACCATTAACCTGATAAGTTCTCGAGTTATTCAGAACTTTGTGTTTCATTTGTATGGAAACCCCCCTCCCGCCCTTCCAGATGGCGGAGGAGTCTCAACCTTCCATATAAACATTTATCTCCTCTAAAAACCTCCACATGCCAAATTGGGTTCCATATGCTTGATTAGTTCTCGAGTTATGCACAAATTTGTGTTTCATTTGTATAAGAGCCCCCCTCTTACAGAGGGCGGAGGAGTCTCGATTTACCTTAGAAACATTTCTTGTATGAGAGCCCCCTCTTACAGAGGGCGGAGGGGTCTCGATTTACCTTAGAAACATTTCTTGCCTTCAAAAACCACTACCTGCCAAATTTGGCTCCTTTTACTTGATTAGCTCTCGAGTTATGTAGAAGCTTTTGTTTCATTTGTATGGGAGCACCGCCCCCCAACCTAACAGAGAGAGAGGAGGGGTCTCAAACTGTCGTAGAAACATTTATTGCCTTTAAAATCCCCGCATGCCAAATTTGGTTCCATTTGCTTTATTAGATCTAGAGTTATGAAGAAATTACAGTTTCATTTGTATGACAGCACTCCTTCTAGGAGAGGGGAGGGGTCTCAAACCACCATAAAAGCATTTCTCTCCTCCAGAAAACCCCACAAGCCAAATTTGGGTCTATTTGCTTGATTAGTTCTTGAGATATGCAGAAACTTCTGTTTCATTTGTACGAGAGCCTCCCTTTCTAGATAGGAGAGGGGTCTCTAACTACCATAGAAACAATGCTTGCCTCCAAAAACTTCCGCATGCTAAATTTGGGTTCCTTTGTTTGATCAGTTCTCGAGTTATGCAGAAATTTGTGCTTCACTTGTATGGGAGCCCCCCTTTCCAGAGAAGGGAGGGGTTTCACACCATCATAAGAGCCTTCCGGTGTCCAAGACGAATCCAACAAAGCAAAAATCTTGCCAAACGGTCCTTCCGCTCGCGAGTTAAATCGTGACAAAGGAAACTCCAACTCATTTTTATTATATAGGAGTCATTCCATATCAAGTGACCAGAGAAATGCATCGACCCTCTTCGATTCGAACCAAAATTGGCTGATATACTTGTTCTAGGCTATTAATCAAAAATCTAAAGTTTTAGACCAATCGGTGAACCCCTCGGCCCATGGGCAGCCCCCATTTTTTTGAGATTTTTGAAAAGTCAATATATTGTAGAGCTACAAACAATGTTAAATACTTTTCTTAAAGGAAATTAAATTTGCTACCAAATAAATATTTTTCATATTTTTTACAGTGTTGCCAACATTGTTATTTTTGTGGTTGAAATATTAAATTGCGTTTTTCTCAAAATGCCCCCACTTTTTTTTCAATTTTTATGGCTCCAATGTGTTCAGCAGACTTTTTTACATAAAAAACACTTGTCGATACAAAACAATTTGCTCCGTCATGGAGATATTGATTTTTAAACATTTCATGTTTAATATTCAATGCATTTAAAATCAAAAATTGTGTTATCATATTCAAAGTGTTTTCTGAAAATGGGTCTAATAACAATCACAATAGGTAATTGTGCTAGCAATTATTTATTGCCAGATTCCAATTCGAGAAAAATCTTCAGTGTTGCCATCTGACATATTATTTGTGATTATTTTCAAAATAGATATTCATGCTAGTATTCATTTTTTTGTCAATCGAACCATCAAGCTATCTATCTATCTTTCTAAAAAAATAAAAATGACATGGAACGGTATGTCACGATTTAACTCAAGAACAGGTTTAAAGATTTCCTATTTTTTTAAACTGTTCTTCTTTGGCTCAATCAAATCAGATAAAAAATGGTACCCGTTTTTGAGCTCGAAATACTCTTCATAAAAACAGTGGCATCGAGCATTAGCAAATCTGACTGCCTTAATAATTTGTTTATTCTACCACTCTCACATAATCTGTTTTATTTCATCAAGGCGAATCTAACAAAAAAGCACCGTTTAAATTTAAAAAAAAATAGCAGTTTTACATGGTCTACTCATTTTGGTGGCCTACTAGAAGAATTTCGGTGCTCTGATAGGTTAGTGCGAACCATGAAAAACTGCATTAAAGAGAAAGGAATTATCTGTTCCTCTAACCCCAAGAAAGGCAATCGTGTTTCATAAGACATAGTGCAGAAAGTAAAAGCGTTTTACCGTGAGGCCAGGGATGCCGTTATGCCAGATTTATCTGGCACTGCCAGACTTTTTATAGGCAAAAAGACAAAAAGAGAAACCCTGCATAATGCCAGACTTTTTGAAATTAGAACAGAATAAAAAAAAGCGTCCTTCAATCCTGCTCCACTAAAGCGTTAAGTGATCTGCGTGACTGCAGTCCTCGTCCACTGAAAACGATTCGTAGCAATTTTGTACGAATGGGTAGTCCGTCAAATATTTGGCATTGGTCAAATAGTGTAATTCCTCGCTTGACTGTTACTAAAGAATGCGAGTATACGAGTCAAAAAATGACTCATTTTGGGACAACATTTGTAAAGGGCGTATCAACATTTGTAAAACCTCTTTGACCCTTTTCAATTGCTAGTTCAAATTTTTACATTGCCAGATTTTGCCAGATTTTTTATTTGTGACATGCCAGATATTTTTCAAAATCTAATGGTAACCCTGCATGAAGCATGAGGCAGACGTGAGTAAAGAACTGGCTGGTTAAAAGGAGTGTAAAAGTGTTCGGGAGGGAACATCTCGTATCCTCAAGCAGAAGCGATTAGTGCTGGCGAACCTTAGCGAAACACTCTGCGCCCACCAGAGTGAAGAAGCCGCATTTGTTAGGTAGCATGACTATATTACAGCGAAACAGGGAGAGTTCTACCAGTTCACTCGGGACAACTCGACCGACGGAGAAGTTCTGGTTGTGGCCGACTGTTTGGAAAACTTTTCATTTGTTTTTCAGGTATTATATGAACATTTCCTCCTCCTCTTTCCAACTACTGTAAAGATAGATGTGACTAAGGATAGTGACAATCATGCTTTTAAAACATTTGCAAACTTGAAATAATGTTCACTCCCAGCAGTAGATCAAAAGAAGTCTGATTAAGATTTTCAAAAATAAAGTGATTGACATTAATATCAAATCTACAAAGAGTATTTTATTAACGCTAACACTAACGCAAACTTTTCATTTGCTTTTCGGGATAGTGTACAAGGGGTCCACTACAACAATTCTCAAGCATTCGTTCATCCATTTGCTGCCTATTTCTCGCAGCAAGGAAATATTGTTCCATTGAATTGTGTTATCATTTCGGATACCTTGGATCACAACACAGCAACCTTTTTCGCTTTCCAGAAGAAATTCATAGAATTTCTGAAATCTCAGCTGTCTAAGCTGACAAAAATTTATTAGTTCTCTGACGGTGCGGTTTCACAGTACAAAATAAATGAATTTACTGTACCATCGAGAACACTTTGGCGTTCCAGCTGAATGGCACTTTTTTGCAACGGCATACGGTAAAGGTCCAAGCAATGGATTAGGTGGAACTCTAAAGCGATTGGCGACAAGAACTAGTCTTCAAGGAACTACCATACAAACTCCAAATGATGATGATTGGGCACGCTGTAATTGCAACTTGAATGTGAAGTTTGTGGCATCACGGCAGTGCAAGAAGCAAAAAAAAACATTTGGCAGTCAGATTTGCTAATGCTCGATGCCACTGTTTTTATGAAGAGTATTTCGAGCTCAAAAACGGGTACCATTTTTTATCTGATTTGATTGAGCCAAAGAAGAACAGTTTAAAAAAATAGGAAATCTTTAAAGCTGTTCTTGAGTTAAATCGTGACATACCGTTCCATGTCATTTTTATTTTTTTAGAAAGATAGATAGATAGCTTGATGATTCGATTGACAAAAAAATGAATACTAGCATGAATATCTATTTTGAAAATAATCACAAATAATACGTCAGATGGCAACACTGAAGATTTTTCTCGAATTGGAATCTGGCAATAAATAATTGCTAGCACAATTACCTATTGTGATTGTTATTAGACCCATTTTCAGAAAACACTTTGAATATGATAACACAATTTTTGAATTTAAATGCATTGAATATTAAACATGAAATGTTTAAAAATTAATATCTCCATGACGGAGCAAATTGTTTTGTATCGACAAGTGTTTCTTATGTAAAAAAGTTTGCTGAACACATTGGAGCCATAAAAATTGAAAAAAAAGTGGGGGCATTTTGAGAAAAACGCAATTTAATATTTCAACCACAAAAATAACAATGTTGGCAACACTGTAAAAAATATAAAAAATATTTATTTGGTAGCAAATTTAATTTCCTTTAAGAAAAGTATTTAACATTGTTTGTAGCTCTTTTATTCATTGAGATATTCAATAAACAATATATTGACTTTTCAAAAATCTCAAAAAAATGGGCGTTCACCGATTGGTCTAAAACTTTGGATTTTTTATTAATAGCCTAGAACAAGTATATCAGCCAATTTTGGTTCGAATCGAAGAGGGTCGATGCATTTCTCTGGTCACTTGATATGGAATGACCCATAGATAAGTTTTTTTTCTCGTTCTAACTGTATATCCCCCCTTAACTGCATTCGCTTCTGTGAATTTGAGAGCTCTTCTTCTCAATCTAGAGCGATCGAGTGTAGTGTGAATAAAATCCATTTTTTTCCACTCACATGCGCTACCCGTATGCAAACACGGGGGTGAATATAAACAAGAGAGAGAGCTCTTGTTGAGGTAGGAGGAGTGTGTGGAAAATTTAAAATCTCTCTCTCTACCACACTGAGGACATGGACATCACTGCACTCAGTAGCAAAAAAAGCCGAGCAAAATTTTCTTCCAAAAAACGCTTTGTTCAACCTTCTGTAACTTAACGGCCAAACGTCCATTCGACCAATCATCTATTCGGCCAAACATCCATATGCCAAACGTCCCACCCCCATTATATTGTCTATCATCTGGCACTGTCATATGCAATAAAAAAAGGTTCACTTTGTCTAACAGTACCGTGTGAGTAAAAAAAATAAGAAGTGCACATTGCCAATCTAAAGATCAACGACAAACTAAAATGTTGGTACACGGGAAAAATCTTGTAGTAGAAACTACCATTTTTTCCGACTATGCCTATCTTTAAAACTACCATGAAATTTCAGTCAAATTTACTACGTTTATGGTAAACCTTCAACGTTTGTGGTATATTTGACAGACCTCATATTGATATCAATCGCATCATGGTTGATCTAATCGCAGGCATGGTAAAATCAAACGCATTTGTAGTCAGCTGAAAATGGTTGGTGTCTGCGCTTAATTTAACCCTCGAAATGGTAGTTTCTACTGCGGTTTTTTTTTTGCATGTAGTGTACGTCCATCTGATGCCCGGCTAGTAGACGAGTTTGTGATCATGTGTGTGGTCTCTGCCCTTCGGTTCAGAAAGGGGTATGGGCGCGTTCTGCCGCTTGGTCGCGGCAGATTTCATGTGTAAATAGGCTGCCACATAAACGTTCAAAAGTGCCTAAACCAAATGGACAGCTTGTAATGACCACTTGAAGATGCGATGGCGGATCTTTCTCCTGATATTCCCAAATGTAGCAAGTTGTAAAATGTTTCTTGTCTTCTGAGTAAACGAGTGCAAACTCATCGGAAATGACCTCTCATATGCATCCATCGAACCATTCTGAACGGCCGTTGTGAGAATATCACCTTGAAAATCTCACATGCGCATAGGATGTAACCAGTTACTAATTCTCTCCTTTCTCCTGTTCTCTTCTCTATCCTGTGGCCGTGAGCGGTGTCTGATAGCACATCTTCTTCTTTTTTTTTTTAGCATTTCAAGCTTATTGCTTTCACAATTAGCTTATTGCTTGCTCACAACTTAGTGTTCTAAATGCACTTCCACAGTTATTAATTGAGAGCTTTCGATGCCAGTTACCATTTTTGCATTAGTATGATTGTGTGGCAAGTACAATCATACGCTATGCCCAGGGAGTCGAGAAGTTTTCCTTAACGAAAAATTCCTAGACCAGACCGGGAATCGAACCCAGCCACCTCCAGCATGGTGTTGCTTTGTAGCAGCGCCTTTGCCGACTGAGCTAAGGGAGGGCCCGTCTTATGGCACATTGTGAGTCTCGATATGCGCTATCAAAGTCAGCTCTTCAAAAGCAGAAACACAGGGACGATAATATGGACCCTACATCAAAGAACGGTTGAAGCAGTAAGTGAGGAGCGAGGAACCCTTACAAATTTGGCTTTTAGCAAAACAAGCTAACACAAGCTTCATGGTAAGATGACTTAAAAATCAAGGTAAGAAAATCATATTAATAACTCTGATTTTTTTTATATATTTATGTAACATCATATGTTGGGATAAAGGGAGGGACCATCAGAGTACCTGATTGAAGCGATTTGGATAGAAAGAGTGGGACTGCCAACTTCCTGTTGTCAACATTTCATGAATAAAGGGCGGGCTCTTCGCCCCACCTAAATGGACTTTTTACTAGGCGAGGGCTCGGTTTTGGTGTGGTTTATGCGAACTTGTTTCTGGAAGGAGGTTCTCTCTAGCTTCTCTCAACTGACGCGTGTGGTTGATTGTTTTGGAGAGAGGTTTCCTAAACCGAAGGGGTGGATTGGGGAAATTGACGTTTTAGCAGTTAATCACGAACTGGTCTATTTCACTTGGCCGTCCCATACATGCACGGAACCCCAAATACACTAAGGTTTTTTTTGCACGGGGGATACGTTCCACTTTTAGTATGGAACCGTGTAAAAAAAGACTAAATAGAGTTGATAAATTCACATGCTTCTACATTTTATATTGCTTCGATTTTGTTTGTATGCGTTACCTTTCCATGCAATGGTAAAAATACAGTTTTTAAAATTTTGAGTATTTACACCAAAAATTGTGAATTTTTTGAAAAACTGCCATATGATTACTTTTGGCCCAGAACGTAAAATGTGATTTAAATTAGGTCGATAAGTTGTTCAGTTCTGGAATTATCGCCGAAAACAACCCGTGTAAAAAAACCGTGCAAAAAAAAACGTTGTGAGTAAATGTACGCGTTTCAGCGCGGAAGAAAACATGTTCGTGTTCGGAAAGCAGTTCGTATGTTTTCAAAAGGGGCCTGCAACTGAAAACTTTATTACATGGCTCTGAAAGTTTCAAAGGCTTATGGAGGTAGGTTCCGATAGATAAGAAGTAAGCAGATAGATTAACATCCGAATATTGCCAGTACAAATTACAAACTATACACAGCTACATCAAACATGAACTGCTTAAAACTCGTTCCGTACACTAAATGCAAACTATCTTCTTCCGACTTTCGACTTTCCACACTGCACTGGCAGAACTCTGAATAGAGTAGACACCTCAACACCGGATCGTTGGGTAGATCTGTTCGAATTATTTTGCCAACCGTACACGGAACATTTTATTAATTCAATGAATTTTGAGTCCTTTCGTTTGTTTGTTCAATTGTCTTTTTGTTATTTTGTTAGTCAGAGTTACTTTTACATGTGTAATAAAGCGTGTCGTAGTTTCTTTCGTAGTTTAGTCCGCTCGTGTGTCATTTCTGTGCTCTGAGATCGTTCCGAAGCTGTTTTCTCGAACCAAAAATAAGCCGTTATTGTATTGTTTCTTGTGCGATATAATGACTTAACTTAACTCCATTGTCATTATGTAGTCGAGTATTTGAATTTTGACAGTTGTTGTAATGTCTGAAAGTCCTTGCAGTTGAATGTTATTGTTTATGTTTACTGTTTATGTTATTTAATTAGTCAGTGTTACGTTTAAGTTTGCATTTCGTAACTTCTTCAGTTGATTGATGTCAAAAAATCATCAATGCATACCTCGTCTTATCTCGTTTAATCCCCCTATCACTTTGTTCGCCTTAGTCAGTCCCTGTGTTCTACGTTATTCAGTTAAATTCTATAGTCACTGCAAAATTTACGATTAATTGCCTCCTTCTTGTTTGTCTAATACTAATCTCTAAGCCGTTTAATTGCTTCAAAGTGTTACATGCATTTGCAGCCTAACAATAATTTTTTGAGTCGTGCTCAGTTATAAGATTCATTCTTGGTGGCAAAGTTAAGCTTCATCTCGCCTATTTCCTATCTTTTATTATAACATTTTCGAGAATTAAGCCACTTAAAGATTGTTTGTGTACCATTGTTTTAATGTGTGGTATTTTTATATAACATAAAACATAAGACTAGCGTTACGTTCCTAGTTTTAATAAAACTTCTACTCAGTGAATCCAACAGTCGATTGGAAAAAAAAAATGAAGCCACTATAAGATTGTTTGTATACCATTGTTTTAATGTGTGGTATTTTTATAAAACATAAAACATAAGACTAGCACCACGTTCCAAGTTTTAATAAAACTTCTACTCAGTGAACCCAAAAGTCCAACGTCGATAATCTTGAACACATTTTCTATCAATATAAAGGGTGTCCACAGTTAAATTGCATCACTTTAAACTCGTCCCCAAAAACACGTCTCTCAACTGATTGTCATGAAATATTCAGGGAATAAAATACAATGCATAATCTTGGTTTAGTTATTTTTATTTCACTGTTCCAAAATCCAAATCCAAAAGCTCGAACTGTCTTCTCAATACCACGCATAAGATTTTGTACAACGCTCGAGCTGACATTTTTTCCGCTTTCAACCATAACTTCAACATTTTCTGTTCTGTAGTGACCACATTAGGATGCTTACGAAGTTCGTGCTTCATTATAGCCCACTATTTTTCAATTGGTCGCAACTCTGGAGAGTTTGGAGGATTAAGATCCTTCGGTACGAAATTGACCCCATTCGTCTTGTACCACTCCAGAACATCCTTGGAGGCTAAACACTGTAGGAACGTTGTGTGTTTTGAGAAACGGAAGCAGTCGTTTTTTCAGGGATTCATTCATATATACTTGATCGTTTACCAAATCATGAATTTCTTGGGGAACTTTGACACTTCCGGACACTGTTTCCGGAGAGACTCTGGAACATCGAACTTGTCTTTCGCAGTCACATACTGGTTGCCGGGAATTTGTTTAAAGACCGCTTTTACGTGTGTTTCATCGTCCATGATGCAGCAGAACGGAAGAGTTGGGTTTGCGTTTAAAGGCAGCAACCACTCGCTTGTGATCCTTCACAAAGTACGGAACACTTTTTCTACCACTCATCTTCTTCCGATCGACAGTTAAACGTTTTATGACACGATACACTGTAGAAAACATCTTTCCGATGGCTCGGTGCGAAAGAAGTGGGTTGTAGAGGTGCATGTGCAAAATGTTCTCAAATGTTGCTTCGACTCC
Source organism: Aedes japonicus (assembly GCA_034211315.2). Taxonomy (NCBI): domain Eukaryota; kingdom Metazoa; phylum Arthropoda; class Insecta; order Diptera; family Culicidae; genus Aedes; species Aedes japonicus. The sequence continues at coordinate 19,180 of JASCZW010007961.1, forward strand.
ATTTACGAAACTACGACACATGTCACAATGAAACTCACGAAATGTAAACAATACACGCTGAGGTCATTTCACCCAAAATTTCGTTGAAATCAACCCAAAGGGCGAAATGTTGCTGCTTGTTGAAAGTGATGCAATTTAAATGTGGACACCTTTCATACCGGTCCAGCTCTGAAGACCCTCTTTATAATCGGCCAGTATCGTTCGATGGGCTGAAGCTGAAGGCAATCTAACGGATTGATGTCTTCTTCAACGAAATCGATACCCTTTTCCGTGAGCCAATTGAGAATTGTATTGGCATTATGCGCCGAAATCCTGCCAAAACAGTGGAGGGGTTCTATTATAGTATAATACTTCTGATATAAAGGCAGCAACTTCTTCTGCAGACACTCAAATGGATAGATTTCCACATTGATTGTTCCGTTACTCTTAAAAATGGTAGACTTTGTATCGCAGGAACATATTACTTGCCATACCAGCACATTTCGACCAAACTTCTCCACTTGAGCCCACCTGTCTACATTGCTTACATCCTCCCCTACGACGGCAGTGTAATATCTTGACATAGGTCTCGTCGTCCATTGCGATAGGATAATCTACGACGATCTGCAGCCACGCAACTTCGAAGTCGTAGTACGGCAGGAACTTTGCTGTACAGGACAAAAGGTATAGAAAACCGGTCAACGAGTGGCTACTTTTTCTAGAGCTGTGGCATCACCAGCAAGCTGAGACACGACTTTGCAGTGCTGAGAAAATTGCATGTTTTTCGATCAATGCGAGAATGTTCAATCTGAGGATCAAGGTTCCTTTCTTCAAAGTACAGCATCATCAACGTAGACTGTCCATGAAGACCCGATGACGAAAAAAAGCGATGGCTGCCCGTGGGGGAAGGTCATTAGCTACATGAACAATCAGGTATTGCGGGAATCAATTTACAGACCAGTATTAGGGCCGAACAGCCTGCATGCCACATCAGAGGATAACGGCCAACGATAACGGTTAACTTTACGGCCTCACGTAGTTTAGTAGTCAAAAGTACCATGTTTCCCCACAAAGCCTCTAGGAGATCACCTGACCAACGAACAAAGAGTCGAATCGGTCATGTTATAATCGACGGAAAATTTTTCTCCGATATTATCAACGTTAATAACAAAATTGCAATCCAATAATTTTAAATATGAATGAAAATGAAGTGCATTCTAAGCGAAACTACATTGAACATGTATTAGGTGTAGGCAAAGAAGATTACGCTTATATATAACGGTTATGCATTTGTGTGCAATTAACATATCAACTCAAAACAAATGATACAAAACTTACCTAGATCTGTTATTTTCATGGCTATAATATTACAGTAAGAAATCCTGCTTATTGTGATGCACGTTAACGATATGTAATATCGATTAGGATTTTGAAAACACGATCATATGCACCGGGTTTCGATTCCATTGATTCAAAACACGTACTTATCGCACTTCATACACTGGTACTATTTTTTTCATATCTCACTTTACACTGCAAGTTAGATAAGCTTTTTTTCATATTACTTTCATCGTCACCATGCTATGAGAAATTGCTACAGTTCCACAGGATTACTCGACAATAACTAAGCTCGTATCAACTTGCTCTGCCAGTAATTGAATCCCATATGCACGCGTCACGTGCATTAGTTCCCCTTCCATAACAGTCAAACGTTTTCCGGAAATAAATTAGCGTATCGAATCTGGCGACCCCACCCGCTTCCCGCTGCTTTAATTTCTGTTGTAACGCTTTTATTTCAGCAAATGCGCTCATCAAAAATCAGTTTTCGTGGATTGTTCTACTTTTGTATACATCCAAACAGTATCGACGTAGATACGATTATCGGCATAGCTCGCCTGCGGTAGAATGATAGTGTGTTGATACGTCACGGTTCGTTTACTAGAATTGTCTGTCCTAATCGTCACGAAAGAACAGCCATCAGAGAGCGATTGTGCTATATTTGAGTGTTTTGTACGCCCAATCTAGTGCGATTCCGGGAGTTTTATTTTTCAGTATTTTTTAGGTACTGTTACGAATATTACGCTTAAAGTTATTCGACCAATAAGTTATAGAGCTAAACTAGATTTGACGTGGTTATTTGGTCACTGGTGATGGTTAGTAACTGTGTCCCTTTGGTTTGTGTACTGTGGTGAAGGATGCTGGCAATTACCTGTAACAGAAGAAAAATATTGTTCAGTTTTATTTTTTATTTTTTGAGAAAATGACTCAGTATTTTAGGATTATTTTTTTGTTTTGTTCATATAAGTGTATATTGAACAATTTCATTTATGTTCATAATTGTGTAGCTATGTTATGCAGCAGGTCAGTCCCATCTGTATTTTCATCACATTTGAGTTAGCTGCATATTTGGATGATTTGTAATGTGTACAATGTGATTTAGGCAGTAACATCAAGCATTGAATAGTCAAGAAGAAAATCTATCCTTCGACAAAGAATTCCCATCAGGGCCTAACTGACAAACGTAGACAATGGCTTTTTCCATGAAGTTTCTGATGACACTAAGGCTACCTATGTAAGCTTCCAATTCTATCGGATAGGTGAACCCTTCTTTTTCGAAATGACCGTGGTGGATTGATTAGGCGTGTTTTCAATGACAGGAAATTCACACAATGACAGGAAATCAATGAAATGACAGGAAATCAATGTCAAGCAAATGAAAAGAGCACTTTTTATCGTTTCCCTAAATTATTCGATATCATGTATTTGTAGATTGTTCCTAGCTTCGTCTAAGAGTGAATAACGACTAAACCCACCAACAAAGGGGTGTTTCAGTGCCTTCAAATAAACGTACTACAACGTGCCAATTTAAAGAAAGCAGAGTGTGATACTACCACTGCTGATCGTGTTCTTGGTCTCCCATGACAGCCTTTTGCATGAGATAAGCCCTCTCACCTACGACAAGGTGACAACCTTGAACTTCGAGAGGGAATAACATATATGTAAAATCATTGTAATTGAATTTATCATTGCAAAGAGAAGAGACACATTTTATTTTTTTCGTTTTATTCAAAATGATGATTGCATGATTGCAGCTTGCAGATTTGAGTATCAAATCACTTTCATCAGCCACCTGGCCGAAGGGAATTGTCTTTTGGGAGTTTGCGGGCCAGAAATCTGCTGAAAATTGTTGGTAACTGAAACTCTCAAATAACCCATTGACTATTTTTCTATAAACACATACGATGGAGCAAGTCACAACCTAGGACGCACTTCACCAACAATCAATATGAAACTAGCGATTTGAAGTTGGTTTACTGTTGTAGAACCCCGTAGTCCGAAGTACACCTAACAGTCTGCACCCTGCAATACATTATTGAGCTTTTCGGAATCTTTGTTTTTGTTTTGATTCGCTGTATTATTTTGACAGAATACCAGGAATGGAAGAATCCAGGCAACGCAAAAGTGAGGTTAAACGTCATAGATGGCGCTCTTTTAAAATAGTTTTTCGAACTGTCTAATCAAATTGATTGGTGATAAAAAGATAAGAAAATCACCGATAAAGACGATCCTTACCAATTTCATACAGTTTGAAACATTGCTAGAAAGTTATTATCAATTTCAGTTTTAGATACAACGATGTTTAACCTCAATTTAGCTTTACGTGGATTTCTCAATTGTTAGTTGTGAGTTATATTTTTAGGGGTGGATCATTAACTTAGGACCGATGTACTGGTACTTCCTGTGCCAAAAATTATATATATAATTTTTAATTACTATCCAGCCCCTGCTTCTACCGCCATCATCTTAGAAACTTCTAATCTCCCCCATCACAGTCCAGCCTTTTGATCCAGAAACCATTAGTCTTACAGATCTTGGGTTTGGGTTCTTCCGTACTGTAATCTCAGGTAAGTATGCGGCACTTTCGAGGGTTTTGCTTCCAGCCGATTATTTCAAAATGATCCAACCGTCAGAACACAACTTGCCGTCAGGACCTTTGAGCCTGCGTCTCTAATGCAATAACCTTGCCGCCTTCTGCAAGTTGGACACCGAGATACACCTCTCTTCGCATTCGAACCTCCACAGCGACCAGCAGCTGTCCCGGTCCTGAGATCTAGAGGGTAGACGAGTTCTTCTGAACCCAGCTACAGGCAAGAACGCTGCCATTTCTAATATTTTATGCGCAGATCAATTCGTCGTTCATAGTCAACTATCATCGAACATTATTCGCTTCACGTCTGAAAATTGAAGACCGAAGTTTAGACTAGCCGTCAGACCTACAATAACAGGCGAATGGCCACCATTGATCGTCCCGCTGTCTAAAGACGGAAATATCGTCGCTTCTGTAAATAAGTGCACCCAAAATAAAATAGCAAGATTTTATTGCAGTTTCGCATGATTCTATGTTTGCTACCAACCTGAGTGCAACTCGTCAATCGCACACACTTGCGTTGCTTCGTTTATTTTGTAACATGCCTTGTGGATCAACATGGGAAAAATAGTTTTTTACATATCATGCGGTTTTCTCAAGATGTGATTACAAAAATTGCAATTTTCGGGAAGCTCATTTTTTCCACCTTTTCAACTTTTGAGTGTAGAAAACGTCTAACACCAGTGAGCCAGACGGTATCTTTTCTGTATTTCTACAGCTTTGCTGACCGCACCATTAGACTACACCTATCGTCTATCATCACTTGTTTTTTTTTCTTTCTTAGAATTTCAAGCTTATTGCTTGCTCTAAACTTAGCGTTTTACATGCACTTCTACAGTTATTAATTGAGAGCTCCTGAAGCCAAGTACAATCATACCGGAGTCGCGAAATTTCCCTTAACGCAAAATTACTAGACCAAACCGGAAATCGAACCCAGCCACCTCCGGCATGGTGTTGCTTTATCCGCAGGTCGCCTTCTACTTGATCGATCCACCTTACTCGTTGCGAGAATTTTCTTCTTGTACCCCTCGGTTTCCAGAACCATTTTAACAGAGCTATCGTCCGGTATTCTAGGAAGTTCTCCCAGCAACTGATGCAATTCGTGGTTCATTCGCCTCCCCCACGTTCCGTCTTCCATCTGCATTCCACCGTAGATCGTATGCCTTCCGTTTAAAGACACCAAGGGCAAGATGGTTCTCTACTAGCAATGTCCATGTTTCGTGGCCGTAGAGAACTACCGGTCTAATTAATGTCTTGTAGATGGTCAACTTTGTAGTTCGGCGGACTTTATTCGATCTTAGCGTCCTTCAGAGTTCAAAGTAGGCACGATTGTCAGCCACAATGCGCTTTTGTATCTCTCTGCTGGTATCGTTTAGATACACGAATTCGTAGTAACCTCGATTTCATCATCGTCGATCAGAACTCGTGGTAGGAGGTTAAAGTTGTCTTTTGTGAGCCTCTTTCCTTCAAGAATTTTATTTTCAACACATTAATCACAAGCCCAATCCTACCAGCTTCAGCTATATGACCCGATGTACGTGCCCTCGATCGTCTTAGAGTTACGTGCTACAATATCAACGACGTCTTCCGTTTGACGTTCGCCCAAATTGTTTCTATCGGTCATAACTGAAGCGACTGTTACGAATGATGAACTCATTGCGATAGAAAAGTCGCTGAAGGTAAACAAAGCGCCAGGACTTGCCGGTATACCGAACCTGGCAATCAAGACGGCTATTTCACTTGCTTCCAGAATATTTGGACTAGGGCGTCTCCCCGGACGCCTGGAAAATCCAGACTCTAGTATTGCTACCGAAGGCAGGGAAGCCACCAGGTCCAGCATACCGTCCGACATGTTTGCTGGACACGACGGGTAAGACGCTGGAGAGAGTCATCCTCAATAGGTTGTCGAAATACACAGAGGGTACAGATGGCCTGTCGCACATGAGTCGCACAGGCGAGGAATTCGCTACTGTGCAGTAGTCACCTTGGACGTGAGAAATGCGTACAATCGCACTAGTTGGGAGGCTATCGCCTACTCGCTCCAACGCTTCCGGGTCCCTGGGTACCTGTATAGGATTCTGGGCAACTTTTTCCAGAATTGGGTACTGTTATACAACACAATGGCGGGCCAGGAACGTGTTCAAGTCACTGCCGGAATTCCGCAAGGTTCAATCCTGGGACCATTTCTCTGAAACATGATGTACGACAAAGTGTTGAGATTGAAGTTCCCAAACGGGGAAAAGATTGTCGGCTTCGCGGATGACATTATCCTAGAAGTCTATGGAGAATCCATAGTGGAAGTGGAGTTAACGGCCTCGCACTCCATCAGTATTGTCGTGGGATGTATGCGCTCCAGGAAACTAGAACTAGCCAACCACAAAACTGAGATCACGGTGGACACCTCATAGCGGTTCCTGAGGTACTTGAGGGTTATGATTGACGATAAGCTGTCCTTTACAAAGCCAAGTCGACCACGCCTGGAAGAATGTCTCAATGGCTATAACGGCATTATCCCGCATGATGTCGAATAGCTCAGCGGTTCAGGGGAGCAAGCGTAAGCTCCTGGCCAGCCTCGCTTTGTTCATAATGAGGTACGGTGGGCCGGCATGGGCCACCGCCCTGAGTACTAAGAGCAACACATACCGCACAGTGTCACACGACGCTGTATGCGTCTTACCGGGGATGATGTCCAACAGCATCATCATAAAAGAAAACGAAGAGTTGCATCAATGGTCAAGTGGCAGAGGAAGTGGAATAATTCCACTAAAGGTCGGTGGACCTACCGACTAATTCCGGTGTTATCCGGATGGGTCGGTCGGCGACATGGGGAAGTTACCTTCCACTTGACACAGATACTGCCAGGCCACGGTTGCTTCACAGTATCTGCGAAAGTAAGGGCACACCGAGCCCTCCGCGTGTTCCGTATGCGCGGAAGCGGAGGAAACTGCAGAACATCTATTCTTCGCGTGTCTTCGCTTCAACGACGCAAGGAACGGCATGATAACCGTGAGAGGTCGGGACACGACCTCGGATAATCTTGTCCAGAGAATGTGTCAAGAACAGGACACCTGGGACGCTGTAAACACGGCAGCATCCAGATTGTCCTAGAACTCGAAGATAAATGGCGAAACGACCAGCGACAGGTCAGAGGGACCAACTCAAAAGTTGATTTCACTTCACAATTGTCAAATTCAATATTACATTTAGTTTTCATCTTGCTGTAATCTCGGATCTTTTAACCGTTAAAACGACCAAAACGACAACAACCTAAGTAATCATTAACGGCAATTTCACAACATCATGTTGAGTTTTCAGTTTGATCTCAATCTCTTCTCGGGTAACCACTTGTCATAAGTTCAGAAGGAATCTACATACTTATTAATATCCCGAGTAGAGTCTAAGATCAAATAGAAAACTAAATATGATGTTGTGTTGTTGCTGATAATGATTACTGGTCTTGCTGTCATTTTGGTCTATTTAACGGTCTTGATTTTTAACAATATTTATAGCAAAAAATAAATCCTGTGACATCCACCAATTGTAAAACTAATCCTACTAACAGTGCGAGCAAATTGAAAAGTAAATTTGCTGTACATTTTATCTTGTTGATACCAAATTTAGTATTCCACTTGATGTTCAAAACTACTTTTCTCTAGAGAAAGTGATTGGAAAATTATACCAAAATATGATATCAAATTCTACAATGGTAGACTGAAAACAAATTTTGATAACAATTATGATGTTAGCCTTTACTCGGGATGCTATTACAAGCCGTTTCAAATGCACATTTGGTTCACATCACCACTGATCTGGAAATACGGTTGTGCATCTTCCCTCTATGGTAGATCCAGATCAGCCCTGCGACTATATAATTGAAATTAAGCTACCACAAGGTTTTGTCTGTGTCCCGGGGTTAATTAACAAATCTGAAACACATGACTAACAGCTGATATTTTGATAGTTATGTGTTAAAAACTAATAGATGCCTGACAAAATGATTATTACTAGTAACACAAAACAACTACAAAAATTTGGACGAGTTAAAATATAAATTCATCAATGTCATTTCAGATGAACTCTTACTGTTTATTACTCACCTAAAACAGACTGCCAAGAGCACTTCAAGCTGATATCTGGCACTGGTATAAAGATCACGGATTTCCCCATAAGATTTCACCGTTTAATTTCACGACTCTGTTCTACAAAGATGTTAGCAACTGAAAACTGAACCACTTCTCGTGATATCCCGAAGGAAACTGCACCTGATTTCGGAAAGGTAGAAATTTAAAAAAATGAAAGTGATGCGTTCCAAACTGCACTTTAGAAGGAGAAAGGAGTAAAAAACCAGAAATTATCTGGTCCACACAATCACTCGAATTTCGGGTGTACTTAAATTGGACACATTCCATTTACAAGATTTCATCCTTTGCCTTTTCCTTTCACTTGATAAAAGCCAACCGGCGAAATGAAAATAAGTAAACAAAATTGTCTCTTCTGTTATCGGCAAACCGGCTTGCAGAGTGAAGATAATGATATTCGATCAACAGTTAATTTGCCAGTCGGAGAACAATTTTCGCGAGACGAAAGTCAAGGTTATAGTTTCTCGCAACATCTACCTGTTGCACAGTGTCCCTACCCTAGTGAGAGTAGAAGATGGCTCTTAAACGAACCGAAATGTTAAATAGTGCTTATTCAACGACAACTTTAATTCAAATTTCTTATTAGATTATAGGAACCATTCTTCCGTGAGTTTGCTAGTTTGTTGTTTGGTTTTGTATGACAGAGAAGCACAAAACGGAGATGAACAGAAACGAAATATCTGTCAGTAAGAGTATGAGAAAGACGGTAACAGGTACTGCTCAAGTACTTGAACTACTGCGCTCTTTCCAGTAAGTTTGTTCAGATAGGCAATAATTTTATATTTTTGAGCCACCCTATGGCACTTTATGTAAGCAATCGGATGCACTAGCGTTTTCGTGTGTTTTGAGTTTTTTTAAATAATCATTATGTCGAAGGGAAAAGCACTTACGGATAAGGAGAAGGGCAAAATAGAAGCATTTCATCGAAATGGATTCGGGATTCGATGAACAGCTCGTCGGTTTGGCCAGTTACATCAAGTGGTACACACCATGAAATCGCTAGAGCAGCTTCGATTCCAGGAAATCGTAAAAGTAGATAAAATTGGAGCTTGAATGTTTGTCGGGAGACTATTCGATAAATTTTGTTTTAAATTTCGTACATAAAAAGGACCGAAATGGCAAAACCTCCAAACCTTACTCTTTCCCGTATTAAGAGACGATTGAATTTTGCAAAAGCTAACATGAATCAACTGTGGAACATGGTACGTTGTCAGTAGGACTTATTATTTTATGGTATATTAGTGGGATTATAATATTAACATGCATAAAAAGAAGAACTAACACTCTTTTGTTTACTTCCAGATGATCTTCAGTGTTGAGAAAAGGTTTTATGGTACCAACGGATATTAACGGATACTGGCGTGATTTGAGGGAATGAGAACAAATCCAAATCAGCTATTCCGGAGGATGTAGTATGGAAAAATATGAAGACACAGTGCTGCAAAACTTTGTCAACGGTATACCAAATCGAATGTTCCTAGTTATCAATAGGAATGGGAAAATGACGGATTATTGAAATAACAATATCGGTTTTTTAAATCGTTTCACTTTGTCAATACGAAAAGAACCTAAGGTTGCCTTCTATTAAATATACAACATAAATGCTCTCAAAAATAAATTGCTGGTAAGCACTAAGTTAATTAATGTACGCAAGGAAGACTTTACAAAACAGTCAAACTAACTTTAAAAATCTGTGGATCTATATCGGGGATATAACCGCGATGTTCACGTTGGGCCGTGTTGGTGTATTGTAATTATGGTATCATTTAATTTATACATATTATAACAACCAATAACTAATTTATACATATATCAAGATGGTGAATATTAAAACTTTTTCATTATTTCACTTAGACCCGTCCCTTCTTATGAAATTTTCTACATACTGCACATTCGTCGCATAGGGTCTAATTGGCACAAGCATCGTTTTCCGCTTGGAGGTTCCCTGTCACTTGCAAAACCTTTACAGCGATTCCTTCTGGTTTGTAGATGAACACACGCTGGCGATAATTTAGGAGCATTCGAAAGGAGACTATTTTGCAACTAAGGGATGTAGTTATTGCTGTATGAATCATGGAATAAAATCTAATGAAATAAAAAGAAGAAGACCATTTGAACCATTTGTTACCGCTTTTTGAGGACCCGGAAAGGGAAAACCATACTTTCTACCTGTCATATGCAAAATTGTATGGGAGCAAAAGCAGATCATTTTTAAATTAAATATTGAAGTACTTATACTAATTGCACTTAATTGAAATGTTAATGCAAAAACAATTAAGTTTTTCTGATCAAATGGTGTTTAATAAAGTCGGGTGTTGGCCAAATTTGGATTTTTAGATATAATCCTCAATAGGTTATAGAGTCTCTCTAAGTAATTTCATACCTCGTAACCTAACTTCCGTGCTCCATAACAATATTTTCCATAGTGATGCGTAAATGGGTAAATTGTGCTGAAGGTGAGTTTCAAAGAATGGGAACTCGGAGTAGAGAACACGTACCCACTAGTTGACGCTAAATATTGGCCAACGTGCTTTTGCACATTTGTTTGAGGATTTGTTGAGCGACACAAATTTCCAAATCCAAAAATCAGATTCCGTGCTGCATCGGTGCCCGGACTTTTTGTTCATGCAGTTGTGAGCTTGTAAATTTATCAGAATAGTGTATTAGGGATAAATTTGAGAGGATTGATTCATCGATTTGTTTTACAATTTTTACAAGTTGTAACATTCCGCCCACTTGCATGTTTGGCGGTGGGAGTATCTTTCGTGATTTGGAATCGGTGGATTGTGAAGGTTAGGTTATTTGTGGATATTTATGGAGGCATACATTGATCGTGGCTGAATGAACGAGATAAATTGGAATGTGCTTTCAGATGATTTGTTTATAGATCAAACCGTCAAACATTATATGTACTCACTAACAATAAAAGGTAACAGTGAAGGCTTCAGAAGCCTACTGAAAATATTGGCACCCACATACAGGATTCCTCAACAAAGAGTTATTATCAAAATAATTGACGAAAAATACGAGAAAACGGTGAAGAATACAAAGGAGGCTATCAGTAAATCCAACTTCACGCTGACTGCGGTTATCTGGATGGACAGTCATACTACACGCAGCTATTTAGGATTGACGTGTCATTATTTCGATCGATCAATTTGCAATGATCTCCAATCTATTGATCTGGGAGTTTATCCTCTCTATGAACGGCACCAAACCTCGTATATTTCATCGTGTTTCGAAGAAATTCTGAAGAAATGGATTATTTCTATCGATCAGGTTAGTCTTGTTGTCACTGGCCATGCTGCAAATATAGCTAGATCAGACCGCACATTCAATGCGGAAAAGCATCGGATGCGCCGCTCATGCTGTAAGCTTGGTTGCAAAAAAGGTCATTGACAATGCTGTAGCTTTGAACAACCCATTAGAAAAAGTGAAGAAAATAGTTGCCTTTTTCAAACGATCCACGACTGCAAGCGAGAATCTGCAGAAAGTGCTACTGGATCGAAGTAAAACTCCGCAGAGAATCTGTTCATTAGTCCCTACGTGATGGAACTCAGAACTTATTATGTTGAAGCGATTCTTGGAGCTTTAAGAATATATCGATTGCATCATGAAAGATCAAGATCAGTTGAATGAAATGGTTTCCCACAGTGACAAGCGTATTTTGGAAGAAGTTGTCTAAATTTTGGAGCCGCTTAACGAGGTGGCCGAAGACCTCAGTGGTGAAAAATACTCTACATTAAGTAGATTAATTATCAACTTATTGACGAAAACCATCAGTCCAAAAACGACTAGAAATCTAGATAGATGAGCTTGAAACAGATTTAGCAGCTTCAGGACGTCCCCGATGTATGCCCCAGGCCAAAGATGCAATTGCGCAGTTAATAATGCTGCCAGACTCGCACAATGACGATTCCGGTGAACTCCAAGTTAAACTTGTGAAATGAACTGGAATTTGTAACCATCATCAAGGAAGGGTGCAGGAATATCATAATCGAACAATTTCGACCTGTAAGCCCGGTGCAATAAGAAAGGAATTGTTATTGTACCTCGGAAGTGGAATCAAAGAAATAGATTGCAATGTGTTTTCCAAGGCGGGTCACATACTTTGCGATTCCCGAAGCAGTTTAGATCCCGAACGAGTCAATCGTATTACCTTCCTACATAACGTAACATTTGACACATTTAAGAAAGCAAAATAAATACCGAATATTGTTATTTTCCTTCATACCATTTTTTTTTCAAAATTATCGGATATCGATCTGATATCGATAATTCTACATTCGATATATCGCCGATACCGATATAAGAGTAACATTATATCGTCGATACCGATAAATTATCCTCGTGCACAGCCCTAATAGATCCTGATTCGGATGACGGATTGCACACAATGTACTGACCGGGTTAGTGACAACGATCTAATCGAAACCCATTGCCAGTCCGTTTTCGCATCCATGGCGACTTCAATCTAGCTGGTATACAGCCATGTCCAAACACTACACTGCACGCAGAGCTACTTTTCACCACGCTAGCGCGTGTATTATATTCGCCACTTTGACTCCGTGCATCCAGACTAACACCCAACACCGGTGGGTACAACAGCAATGTCAGTGCTCGTTGTTTGGCTTTGAACACCGTGACTGATGCTTCGGCAAACACCACAGCCGAGTGTTTCCGATTGTGTCCGATTGCAGAATACACGCGTGGTTTATTTTTTTTCTTTCTAACCGAGCCGTGCTTGTTAAATTCAATCAACTTATGCGCCCGTCACTCAACAGCCAAGAAAACAAACCAATAAGCTAATTATCAAATTTTAAGAATCATCCAACTAGCATTGCTCTATCCGTGGCAACCAGTGTCATACTGAGTGTATGTTGAGAGCTTTCTTGTGATCGTAGCCACTCGGCTCGTGTATTTTTCCAAAAATCAGACCCGGTGTCAGAAGCAATACACGAGCGTGTACAGTGGTGGCTCACCGTTTATATGAAAAAACGTAAACTTGACCACATGAAGCCAGAACAACTCTTTTTTGGATCCATTTGGGGTCCCTAACAACTGTGTAAAATTTGGTAACGATTGGTTGTAAACCGGCTTCCCGCATTGCGTTTGAAATTTGTATGGAAATTAGTATGGGAAAACGTATTTTTTTGCATTTTCATCCCTAGAGACCCCATTTTTGCTTGGATCACGTAACTAATCAGTTAAAAGTATAGTCCATAATGTGCCTAACAACTTTGTCGAAAGATGTGCGGCGCTAAAATGTCCCTAAAAACAGTTATAGCTTTTCTAAGATTGTTGGATCGAATTAAATACCGAAAATATTTGTTTCTGCCAACACTGCCAGTGTACCAATGGAAGCCAGATTTCAATCCTCAATAACTTTAGCGTTTCTTGTCTTATCGATTTGGAATGTTCAGATGAACTACTCATAAACATTTGCACAACTTTATGGGTGTATTTGGAGATGCCTCCCCCCCTCACCCCCCAATGCCAACCCGAACCCCTCTCCCTCAATTCATAGTAATGGAAATACTGTTTCAAACTGAAATAACTTTAGTGTTTCTTATCTTGTCGAGTTGGTTTGTTTGTTGGTTTGTTTCAAAAACATTTAATCAATCTCATATGCCCAGTTGTTAGAGGGAGGTGGTGGGGGGGGGGGGCGTTCTATATTCCCTCCACCACCATTTCCGGAGTTTCTAATCTAATAGAGTCGGTACATTCGGATGAGCTATTTCAAAATTGATCAGTCTTATAGCCTTATGCCAATGATTTCGATACAAACAAATCAATCATACGTTTGGTATGATAGATTAGATCAATAGCTACAAAACCAGACCTATATGAACGCATAAACCGTTTTTTCTATCTGCATCTGTATGCCAAAGTGATTTAAATGCCGTTTCAATGTGTGGTGATGGAATTGAACCTTGTATGACGTAATTTGCGTCAGGAAGCAGTATTGTATTTTTAATAATATCTAAGCGATTTTTTGCTCTCCATCAAATATAAAGAAACCTATACTGCCTTTCTACGCATAATTGTCCCATGTGATGTTACTATCCACAAAATAATCAAAACTCTGGTCAATTTGTGCCACGATTATTAGAAATGCTTCGTTAGACAAGATTTTTAGTAGTTTTATGAAACTAAATGAATTCTGGTATGTCCTATTTATAGTTCATGATGAAATATATGATTGGAAAGAGTTTTCCAGCCACTAATAATGTTCCCTGATGTCATCACGTTTTCCGTGGGACAAATTGATCTGAGTTTTGGCTGTTTTGTGGTAAGTAACATGGGGCAATTATAAGTAGAACGGCAGTATAGCAAGGTACATGAATGTGGGAAACAAATATGATAGAAACTTTTCATTAGTTATTCAACCTCGTTCGTAAAAGAGAGGCAAAGTTCGGAATGCACTTAGTATGGCAGAAAATAGATCTTAAACTCGATGTACCTACGAACAAGTTGAAGTTGGTAATTTTCGGTGGAAAACTAACATATCTGAACATACCAACTCGATAAGATGAGAAACACAGAAGTTTAGGTAAGAGACGCGTTGGGAACTCACGTCTCCAAATGTCTAAAATAAGAGTATACTCTCCTGGTCTTCTTTTTTTCTTATTTTTAGTAGTTCGTGTTTGTTTTGCCCCCGTCCCCCCTCACCACGATGAATCGCCCAATGGCCACCAAGACGATCGAACACTAAAAGCAAACCCTGCATAACGCAAAAGTACTGGCGACAACTCTCTGATGAGACAAGAATAACTCCCTCCCAAGCTCTTCACCTGATCCTTCCCTGAAAAATATTACCCTTAACCTCGAGTATACCGCGAGTAATCGGTCCATTCCTACTAGACGTAGTATTAAGTTATTCTTGTTAAAACACAGACAATGATTATCGGCTCCGTAAAGCTAACGCAATTGAGCCTTCCAAATAAACGAACTGGTTAAAAAAACACAGAAATTATTTCAATCTGTAACTTTACTTCCATCGATATTATTGAGGGGGGAAGAATCAGTATGTACCTCTTCTTCAATTACAAAAAATAAATTGAGCAAATGCTTTTGAATAGCTCATCCGAACGTACCAACTCCATTAGATGAGAAACTCCGAAGTTGGGGGTGGAGAGAATATAGTATGCCCCCTCTCTTTAACAACTGGGCATATGAGATAGAGCAAATGTTTTTAAATAACATATCTAAATAAACCATCTCGACAAGATACGAAACACTAAAGTTATTTCAGTTTGAAACAGTAATTCCATTACTATGAATGGAGGGAGAGGGTGCGGGTTGGCATGGTGGGAGGGCATCTCCAAATACACCCAAAAAGTTGTGCAAATGTTTATGAGTAGTTAATCTGAACATTCCAAATCGATAAGACAAGAAACGCCAAAGTTATTGCGGATGGAAATCTGGCTTCCATTGATACACCGGCAGTGTTGGCAGAACAAATCATTTTTAGCAATTAATTCGAACCATCGATCTTTGAACACCTATAACTTTTTTAAGGGACGTTTTAGCGTAGTACTTCTTTCGACAAAGTTGTTAGGCACATCCTGGACTATACTTTTAACTGATTAGTTAAAGGTTTCATGCTAAACTGAGGTCTGTAGTAATGAAAATTCAAAAAAGTATGTTTTCCCATACTAATTTCCATACAAATTTCAAACGCAATGCGGGAAGCAGGGCTACAACCAATCGTCCCCAAATTTTACACGGTTGTTTGGGACCCCAAATGGATCCAAAAAAGAGCTGTTCTGAAAAAATGATCAAGTTGAGCCACCCTAGTGTACACTCGTGTCGCGTGCATTGCGATGCGGTTTCATCTGTAAGCACGAAACTGAAGTGGCAAATTTCAGCCACTGAGTGGTGTGTTTGCAGTCAAGTTCTGCTCTCGTGCAGAACGGTCGGGTGTTTTTACCAAGGCTGCTGGTATATCGTGGAAACCGTCTCACAGCGGATTTCTCTACCAATACCCAAAACGCTCTGTACTTCACACAGGGTCCGTTAGTTTTCTGGATAACTATAGTGCAGCCACGCTATCTTAAATCAACCACGTTGTGAACGAGAACAACCGGAGCTTAGACTTCGACTTTGTAAACGCTCTTAACATCGCTCCATTAATCTCTACCGATCAAACTCCACTAGTACAGCTGGCTCCTCGCCACCCTGATTTAATTGTCACCGTGGAAGGTAACCACGTTCGAGATTTCGACGGCAATTCTGCTACTGTGTCATACGATTTCCGCAAAGCCGATCATAGTAGTATCATAGACTAACTCTAAGACCAGTACTGCCGTTATACGCATAACTGTCCCATGTTCTATGGGATTCCCTATATACATGGGACAGTTATGCTAATAACGGCAGAGTAGGTCCCGATTAAATACGATTTTTTGGCTCAGTCAGTACTAGCACATCGATCTTAAACTCGGTCCCAAGCTTAAAAATGCGCCCCTAATAATGAACTCACACGAACACACTCTCAAATATTCTGTCAAAATAACACAGCAAATCAAAACAAAGGCGCAAATATGTACAGCAAGGTGCTGGCTTCAAAGTGTACTTCAGACCAAGGGGTTCTACAACAGTGAACCAATTTCAAATCGCTAGTTGCATATTGATTGCTGGTGTATCGTCGGCGTGCTGTCTAACATAGCCTGAGAGTGAATCCTGGATCTCGAAAACGTCGATTGCGCGTCGTAATCTTTTGTACACGTCTTGGCCTATGTGATTGACAGGCACGTTCCGAAGAGAGTCCACCAAAAAGAGTCGTACCTTGGCAAACTAGCGAATTACGAAAACTGAAATCGACTAAGAGAGCGGCTTTGAGAAAATCAAGAATTGTATTATATTCTTACTACTTCTACAACTTTTATTTTGATGTCTTCATTTTGACTTTTCAAATAGTCTATGAAAACATTAGAGGACAATACCATTTTTCACATTCGTTACATTAGCTCCGATGGCACAACAACAATAATGGCACTATCTTTTCTATTCCTGAAATTGCTAATCTTGTGTTTTTGGATCTAACTTTGTTTTTAAAAAAAAAACGAGTATCATCGTAAGCTTGTTTGGATTCTTTTGGTTTGATCTTAATAACCGGACGAGTCTTACGATTTCTTGGTTTTGCTACTAATCAATTTACTATTACTATTTAGTTATCTTTTTTTTGTGACATTTTCGTTACGTCTTTTGACGACATCCGCAAAAGTTGCGTTGTCTTGAAAAACATCATCATTATCTTTAATTTGTATTCTACGTTTTTGCCAATTTGCATCCGATCGGGTTCAGAATGAGCCATCGCAGACCGCGCGCGGACTTCATTCATTACGTCTGCGTATTAATATCCAAAACTGAATTTGTTATTGCATCGAATTTCTCCCAAATTAATTTTTCAAGAGACCCACATACATTTTGTCTCAACTATTCCATCTCGGTTTTCAACGCGTCTTTTATTTTGGCAGAAATTTAATCTCGCATGCCACTGATCGAGTGTGTTGCCATCCCTTTCTCTATACTCTTGGCGCTCGTCCCCCACAACATGACAAATTTGTTTAGTTTCATGTAACCACTTGGAAATCGTAGAAGTCGCACCGCAACGTAAACATTGGGGTCGTCCCGATTTTTCTATTCGGAGCACCATGTTTTTGTCACGTCATGAAGGGTTGCAAAACAACAAGCCAGCGTACCATATCAAAAGAGTGTATTTTTATATCCAAGGTGTAACTTCAGTTATAAGTAATTTATAAACAAGCAATAGTATGAAGTATAAGAAGAATCTAGTGTAAAAAAAAGGTTGTGAAGATTTGAGAAGTTAAAAATTAAAATACAGGATGAGAAGGAAAAGAGCAACAAGTAAAAGTAATCCAAAAAATAACTAGATTAAAAATGGCGGAAGGGATGAAAGTTTTACAGTGTAATATACAGAGTGTCAAAAAGCAAAAGGAAGAATTGCAGAGAGTATTGATTGGAGAAGATTATTCGATCGCGTTGCTGTCCGAATCATGGACACAAGAAGACTATGAAGATAGTCGGAGGTAAAGGATATCAAAATACTATGCTGTTTTACACTCGAGAGAAGATGGATATGGCGGAGCTGCAATTTACATTAAAAACTCATTGAACTTTGAGCGGATTAAATTACCTAATCTATTTAGGAACACGCAAGTGGTAGCAGTGCGCATACCTAGTATTAACATGGTCTCTGTATACATCAATCCTTCAGCCACTATCAAAGAATTCGAAGAAGACATCACTCACGTTTTTGAAAGCCTGAGACACCAAAAAAGGGTCCTCGTAGGAGGAGACTGGAACGCACATCACGCCGGATGGGGGGATAAATAAGATGATAAGGAAGGGTATTCTGATGGATTTGACGAACAGCTACAATCTCCTAATTCTCAATGACGGTACAAGTACTTACATTCTAATCCAATTGAATAGAAGAGCGACAGCAATGGACATCTCTATGTGCTCACCCGAGTTATACGGGAATGTAGATTGGCACGTATTAAACATTGGGATAGGAAGCCACCAGTTGGGCATTCAGATGAAGTTGGAGACAGCATCGACGAAACAGGGTCAACGTTGGATTTACAATAAAAAACATATAACCGATCACCTAGCAAAACTGGAAGCGATGGAAGTCAAAAACTTGAGCGAGCTTAGCTCGCACGTCCAGAAAGCTTGTAGAGCTAGCAGGAAACGAGACAACCATGCACCAAAATATTGGTGGACTGCTGTAGTAGCAGAAGCATGGATAAGAAAACGTGAAGCACGAAGGAAATTTAATAAAGCCTCTAGCATCGAAAACTTGATACGATTAAAAAAGGAGTCATCGATTTTTCAGCGCCGTAAAAAAGAGGAAATGCAACATAAACTAAACGAGTTCATTGAGCAAATTAATCCCCCTGCAAGCTTGAAACAGCTGTGGGGATTGGTAGCAAGACTAACGGGGAAACGAATACATCGGAAGGAGAATAACATGCTGATAGACGATGCTGACATGGCCGAAAAGTTTTTGGACGCACATTTTGGACAGAACTACGAAAACAACGAGATAACAACTGGAGGCTCATTTGCGAGTTATGACATCATAGACAGGACGAAATGGAATGCGATTGTCACTTCAAAGAAATCAACCACCGCGCCAGGAGAGGACAGGATAAGCTATGAAATACTTCGACAGCTCAATCCAGCCGTCATTGACAACATACTAGTTGACCTAAATAAGCAATGGAAACGAGGGTACCCTGATGAACAACTCAAGCTCATTAAAATGGTAGCAATCCCAAAACCAGGGAAAGATCAAACTAAGATCGAAGGAAAACGACCAATATCGTTGGTTTAACATGCACAAAAGTCTTGAACTCAGCTGTTCTTGAGAGACTAAAAGCACATTTGCAGCAAAATAACATCTTCCCAGAGAAAACATTAGAATTCAGAACAGGACTGTCTACAAATACGTGTGTCTCATACGTTGTGAATAAGGTGAAAAGGAACAAGAGGGAAGGAATTTTGACAGCAGCTATCTTTATTGATTTAAACAATGCCTTCTGTAATGTGCATGTACCTGCGTTAGAAAACATAATGAGAGATAAGAATATACCACCTGAAATCATTTCCTGGGTGGGAGCATTTCTAAGGAATCGTAAAATAATCTTCCATATGAACGACAGAATCTTGAGTAGGACCATAAGTACTGGATTACCACAGGGTGACGTAATGTCACCGACTCTTTTTAACATTTACACCTTGGGATTACACGAAATACAAAAAGACAGTGTAGAGCTCGTTCAGTTTGACGACGATTTTGGAATTATCGTGACGGGTAACAATATACAGGAACTCAACGAAAAAGGACAAGAATATCTAGACAACTTTACGAATAAAGCTGAAGATCTAGGGCTGAAAGTGAATTCCAATAAAACGAAATCACTGCTCTTTCAGTTAAGCAATAGGTCTCTAGGATATACAATTGAAGGAACAACAATCGAAACAGTGAAATCGCACAAATATCTCGGGGTAGTACTGGACAGAAGTCTCTCATTCAGCGGACGCATCAAGGAATTGAGAGAAAAACTGAATGATCGGCTAAATATGGTCAAAGTTATAAGTGAAACGAGAGGGACACCCACAAACAATGCTGAACATACATAAGGCACTAATTCGAAGCACTATGGAGTACGGATCAACGATTCATGGTAATGCGGGTCAAATAAATAAAAATATATTGGCTGTTATGAACAACCAAAGCTTACGAAAGGCAACAGGGTGCACCAAAACAACACCACTCAATACATTACTGGCTTTGGCTGCACTGGAACCATGATCAATAAGACAGGAATTCATCACTGGAAAGGAGATAGCACGGAACGTTGCTCAACAAACACAGTTAATAGAAGCTAACTTTAGCAATGACACGGAAGACTCTAAACTTTCATACATGGAAAGGGTTTTCCGGAATCACTACCAACTATTTGACAACATCATGCCAGTATTAAAAAATTGCAGTACGAGGCTTCATGTGAATATCAAATCTTCGCTAGATGGATTAATGACATCGAAGCCAAATGTGCCCAACGTTCAAATGAAACAGCTTATTCTATTCGCTAAAAACAACACATACAAAGGCAGAGGAATTGTATATACAGATGCATCAAAAAAAGGCTGTAGCTGTGGAATAGGTATATATGTGGCCAGTACAGGAAGAAGATTCTTCTTCCACCTCCTCAATGAAGTAAGCATAACTGGAGCGGAACTAATAGTCATAAAAGCAGCGTTAGATGTGATACATGAGGAACAATTAGAGAGACATGTCATCTTCACTGATCCCAAGTCAGCATGCGAAATGTTGGACAAAGCCAAGGAACAACTGGATAGAGAGAAAATAGTTAACGACATCTTGGAGATAGCGGCACACTGGAAGGTGTCCATACAGTGGATACCAAGCCATGTGGGAGAAAAAGGAAATGAGTTAGCGGATGACTTGGCTAAGCTAGGATTAAACAGAGAAAACTGTGAAGAAATCGATCATTCGATTTCACACAACGATGTCTACTGGATCCTGAAAAAACAAAAACTCTTCAAAACAAACAATTGGTACCGAGAATACGCGTCAAAAGGAAAATTCTTCCTTCAAATACAGAGTCAATTTATGGATAAGCCTTGGTTCACTGACCTGGATCTAAATGGACAGCAGGTTCGATTATTAAATCGACTCATGGCGGGACATGACTGGTCAAAATTCTGGCTCGCCAAAATGAAACGAACGGACAACCCGAATTGTGAGGAATGTGGCGACACAGAAACAGCGGAACATCTGATTTTACATTGTAGAAAATTTAACAACGTCAGAAACAAATATTCATTCGCCAAAGAACACTCTAATCTAGTAAATCTGTTTAAATCAGAAAATCTAAAACAATACAAGGAAGTATGCAACTTTGTAAAGGAAAACAAACTTGACCTGTGACCTAGTTATAGCGCTGAAACCAGAGAATCAAAAGTGACTCAGGGCATATAGTCATAGTAACTGGCCCTTCACACCCGAGCTGACAGTGACGGCTGCAGCTCTAACCCAGAAATAAGAAGAAGAAGTACTAGAAGTGCCAATTTGTTCCCAGGTTGGATCGCACCTTCCTGCCTACCACAATACTGGTTTAATAGACAATCATTAAATTTGAAGCAAAGGTTTGGGTTCTCGGTCACAACGTACCCTTTGGAAGTGGTGTACGCTTGTAATGAAATTACTCACACAGGTTAACGAGAGATCCGCCGCAACCATTCCATCATAGCATGACGAACAACAAGCCATATTCAAGCAATAGGCTCAAAGCACATTATCCAACTAGGCTACCAAACAGCCACCGACCTTACTGAAAGCCGATTAAACGACCAATCAAATTAAAAATGAATGACAATAGCTATTCTGTTCGCCATCACAAAAATCGGTTGTTAGCCGTCGATGCTACTCGTCATATTTACAAGAGATTCAGTCCACAGTCCAAGCTCAGGTCATTCTAAGTCTTTTTGGAAGCACGTAAGCGAGTAGCGCAGAGAGTTAGCCTACCATCTTCAATGGCGCTAAACGTAGAAGTCACTTCATCCCCCCAGGAGATATGCCGCCAGTTTTCCGAAAAGTTTTCCAGTGATTTCTCCGGCGATAGATTGACTGATGGACACGTTACAGCAGCAGCTAACAATCGGCCAGTCCAGCTCTGGGTGCAATCGATATCAACGTCGACACGCTTACAACCGTCGCGAAACAACTCAAGTCGTCCTTCAATCCTGGACTCGATGGTGTTCCATTCGAATTCCTGAAGAGACGCATTGCCTGCGTACTGACACAGTTGCAAATGTCCGTCGCAAGATCAGTGTTTCCATGCTGCTGGAAATTTGCACATATGTTTCCGGCCCACAAGAAGGAAGTAAAAGAGTCACGAATAATTATCGAGAAATCACTTCGTCGAGCGCGATCTCGAAGCTATTTCAGCTAAGTTGTGATCAACACGTTTCCGGTCACTTCCGGTCGTTTCACCACTACTAATCTCTACTGTGTCATCTACATCGTATATCAATTCGAAGCTTTCGCCAGCACGAGCAATTTAAACAGAATGGTAGTTAACCCTGCGAAGTGTTCGGTAGATCATATTTGCCTACAGACTCGAAGGATCAACAATAGATCGTCTGGATTAAATAAAAGATTTGGGAATTATTCTGGACTTTCAACTTTTATATAAGCAACACATCTCGTATGTGGTTGATAATTTGTCGAGGACATTGGACTTCAGGATAGGAAAGAATTTCTCAAATCACTGTACTGTTCGCTGATGCAATCCACACTGGAGTACTGTTCTATGGTTTGCAATCCAAATTTCAACAATAGTGCTGAGATAGTCCAGTCCGTTCAACGACGCTTCCTTCGATTTACACTAAGTAACCTGCCGTTGAGGGACCCGGTTCATCTGCCTAGTTATGAAAATCGTTGCCAGCTGATCGATCGGAAGCTTCTCCGTGCCGGAAGAGCCAGTAGAGATACATTACAGGGCAGAATAGACTGCTCTGCAATCCTGGAGCAAATAGATGTTAACGTTCAACCAGAGCGCTTCGAAACAACATAATGCTGAGACTGCCTCTCCGCCGTGCCAATTACAGCATGAACGGTGCCATCGGTGGATTACAGCGAGTATTCAACCGAGCCTCTCCTGTGTTCAACTTTCACCTTTCGCGATAGATGCTGCGTCGGCGTTTTACTACGTTTTTCAATGGTGCTTCCGGTTTTGAATAACTATGTGACCGTTTTTATGTACATGTATTTTATGATTTTACCTGACGCTTTAACTTAATTTATTTTCAACATCATTGAACAACAAATAAATAAGTGCTATAGGACAAACATGTAAAATAATAATGAGAAATCAAAACCGCCGAAAAATCCTATGCGTTTCACGGCAGTAAATACACAACTAGTAGTTTTGGATGATAAAACAAGAGTCACGTCTATGATATCAACATACTTGCACTTTAAGTACCTACTTTATCTTATGATGAGCTAACTGCTCGCACGCTCGATTTACTGGTCATATTCAATATTTTTGTTCTATTTTTCAGACTGTATACTTCTCGTGTTTCCCTCATCTTTACAAAACACAAACAACCGTTAATATGTCTGCCTTTACCTCCACATACAGCCATATTCCCATAAAATTGAATATAAACAATCTAGCCACTGTCTCGCCTTCGCATAATAATTACGAGTGCGCCGCACTTATTGTTTGGTCATCAGCACATGTCACTGATCAAATTACCATTTAAAAAGAGAAATGAAATGGAGATGTGGTCTGCTTTAATCATATGAGCATACATGCCTCTATCACCAGTTCCGTTTCACATAAAGTTCTACACACATCGCAGTCCATTCTTCGTTATTTCCTAATGCCGTTACGTGGGATGTGTAATGATGGAACAATATTGTGATTTTAGAAAATTCGGCTTCGCCAACAACGAACCCCATTTTTAAACCGATCATGAAGACATTTTTGTATGCAAAGGAATCAATAGTCAAACAACGAAACATGGTAAAACGGTTCAGCATTCAGTCAGCGTAAACTGATAAGACCTAATCTAAGACCGAGTTTCTTGATTATTGGTCAAGTTTATATTTCGTCTTGCGTAAACTTTCGCCTAAGATAGCGTTATCATAGATTTATATTAACTCAAGTACAAAGGAGAAACATACACACAATTGTGAAAAAAAAAATTAGTATACTTACGCTCAGAGATCCGAGATCAAATTCATCCAACGAAATAGATTGAAAGAACTAAGCGCGTGAAGGCTGAGGAACAATTCCATCGTCGAGTGCTTTTTTTCGTTCTTTCTTATGACCGGAAACAAGCAGACATACAATACAAATTGGTTGTTTGCTTGGCTGGCTATATCTCACACTTGCCGCCCACTTGCACTATTAAGAACCTTCCAAAAAAATCGAGTTTCAACCAGAAATTCCGGCCAAAAACGATTAAATTTACTTTAACAAATTTGCACCCTGACGACTATTTTGTTGATTGATGAAACATTGGTTGGATTCGATCGCTTTGCCTTCGGCATCAGTTTTCGGAAACAACTGTCACACTTCGGGACGGCGAAGGGCTCAGACTGTTTGGTCGAATTCGAAAACGTAGTAGTAGAATAACAAGTGCTACCAGTTCATAATGGAATCAAAATAATATCGACACAAAATTTTCATTAGGGCCTAACTGACAAACGTAAACAATGGCTTTTTCCGTAAATTTCTCGTGGCACAAAAGCTTCCCATGTAAGCCTCCAATTCTATCGGATAGGTGAACACTTCCTCTTCGAAATGATCGTGGTGGATTGATTAGGCGAGTTTTCAATAACGAGAAATTTAAGGAAGAAGCCATTTTTTACGTTTGTCAGTTAGGCCCTAATGAAAAATTTGTGTCGATATACAATAAAAACTCTGCACGGATAAAAATTCCCTTATTGTTTCCTTGAGCCTCTTCAGGGGCCTGGCAACCCTATCCCATTATGCAACGTATCACGGGCCTTCTTTGAATAAGGCCCGTCTGACGTTTTTTAGTACGGGTAGGAACACCAGCATTGGTTACAAACAATGAATCTGTTGACTACAGGAAAATCTCCGTCCGCCAGAACCCTGAGCCTCTTGCATGAAACTTTTGCTTTGTTCATACTATCATAGACTAACTCTAAGACCAGTAGGTCCCATACAAATACGTTTTTTTTTCTTGGCTCAGTCAGTACTAGCACATCTGTCTCAAGCTTGGTCCTAAGCTTAATAATGCGCCCCTAATAATGAACTCACACGAACACACTCTCAAATATTCTGTCAAAATAACACAGCAAATCAAAACAAAGGCGCAAATATGTATAGTAAGGTGCTGGCTTCAAGGTGTACTTCAGACCAAGGGGTTCTACAACAGTGAACCAATTTCAAATCGCTAGTTGCATATTGATTGTTGATACTATAGCCACATACACTTTGAAAATTCTACAGTATTCGGAAATTTTTTACCGAACTTTCCACAGCCGAACGTTCGGTAATCCGATTTACCGTATATCGCTAAAATTTTACCGTATTCCGGTAAAAAAAATTACCGGAACTCATTCCTTACTATGCATCTGAAGTGAATACACGCTTATTAGTTACCACTCGAGTTCTTGTTCCCTTACTTCTACTACTTCACACCACAAACCGGCTACAACGATGGGCGCTGACTCTTCTGAACAACGATTTCCAGATTCAGCATGTGGCTACCAACGACTTTGGCTGTGCAGACATGTTGTCAAGGCTCATCGATCGCATTATTCGACCAGAAGAGGAGTACGTAGTTGCTGTAATACTCTAGAAGAAGACATGGCAAGCATTCTGACGGATAGTGTGGACAAGGTACCCATATCTTTCGATGCTCTTCAAAAAGCTACCAGATCAAGCAAAACGTTGCAGCATTCAACAATCAATATGCAACTCGCGATTTGAAATTGGTTCACTGTTGCAGAACTCCTTGGTCCAAAGAACACTTTGAAGCCAGCACCTTGCTGTAAATATTTGGATTTATGGATTTCTCGAGAAACAGGAGGGTCTGCAATTTCAACACCTGCTTCCGAAATGGATCTCCATTAACCCCAAAGCGAATGTCACACTGTAATCAGCGCCGCAACACACTCTTCTCCAGTTTGCCAGAACGTACTGCCTGTCACTTCATGGGGGACCTCGAGCCACTCGACCCAGTTGCGCCTGCTGCTTTCTATCAACATCATCGCCCTTTTTCCTGCCATCACAGCCGTTCTGGCCCTGCGGTCTAGTCTGGTGTAGGGGCCTCCCAAAAACCACTCTCAAGCAAGTATGTTTTCGTTAGAAACAGTTCCCTACCTGATCAATCATCGTGTTCCAGCGCTTCTTTGAACTCCGTCGCACTTATTATCAACTGCATCGACAATGATACTCCGATGGGCAATCCTTTACTGACTGTACCGAACGACAGTCAGTTCTTACGCTCAGACGTCGCATCCAGTTACTGTTTGCCCGAACGCATTGCCTGTCGCTCCATGGGGGACCCCGAGCCACTCGACCCAGTCGCGCCAACTATTTTCCGCCAACATCATCACCCTGTTTCCTGCCATCAGAGCCGTTCTGGCCCTGCGGTCGAGTCTGGTGCAGGGGTCTCCCAGCAACCACTCTCAGGCAAGTACGATAAAATTTCCACATCTTCACTTCCTGAATTCCATCGCGTTTCCAGCGGTGGTTCATCAATGAAAGTATCAAGTCGTCACCCATCCGGTCATCAAAACATGCAGACAACGGAACGCACATCACACAGCTTGATGGAAGCCCCCAAGCCAGTCGACACAATCGAGATCCGCTGCTCTTCTGCTGTCTGTTCCAGTCTTCCAAGCCGTTCCGTTCCTGTGTTCGGTGGTGAGAGGGATTTCCAACTTGCCGAACGCACGTTACCCCCGGTCGTACCATCCAGTGTGACGAAATGACATCTGTTCTCGTCAGCGAACCTAGAGCTTCACGCGCTATAGCTAATCCAGATTCAACTTCTTTTTGTCCAGGTAATGCTAGAATTAGTATATGTCCAGCCGAAGTCATGAATGGTACTGCACGTCAATCAAGGAGCTCCAATTTTCAGATCGATTCAAATTCAGCTATACCTGCTTGCAACAATCCGGCCGAAGATGGTGCTCATCAATTAACGGTGTACTACCAGAATGTTCTGGGCTTACGCACAAAAATTGATGAAGTTTTCGTAGCTGTTTCGTCTTGTCACTATGACGTCATCGTTCTTACGGAAACGTGGCTTGATGATAGAATATTCTCAGCTCAGCTTTTTGGAGAGTCATACACCGTGTACAGAATGGATCGCAACTATTCAAATAGTCGTAAATCACGTGGAGGGGGAGTGTTAATTGCTATCTCAACTAATTTCAACGGCTATGTCGATCCCACCCCAGTGAACGTTTCATTGGAACAGCTGTGGGTAAGGTTAAGGATGCGTCGCTGTTCTATCAGTATTGGTGTTATTTATCTACCATCCGATCGCAAGAATGATTTACTCAGCGTAAATCACCATATCGAGTCCATTGAAGCAATTCATTCAAATCTGGGAAATAACGATCATGCTATTTTGCTTGGAAACTATAATCAATCGGGTCTTGTTTGGAACACACCTAGTAATGATCGTCCTTCCGTATATGTATTGCAGTCAAATATATCGGCTGCGTGCGCTTCGTTACTCGATGGATTCAGTCTGCATGGTCTGTTTCAAGTTAACCACATTTACAATCAGAACGCTCGAATCCTGGATTTCGCTCTGGTGAATGAAAAAACGCTTGCTGCATGCCAGATTGAAGAAGCTGTAGAACCGCTTTCTCTTCTTGATTCGAATCATCCCGCTTTTGTTATAACGGCAACTCTCTCACAGCCAATTGTATTTGGAAGCATTCCGGATGACCGAGGGCTTGATTTCCGTCGTGCCGATTTTGAGGGATTGATAGAAGCGCTTCGTGAAACTGACTGGAAGACATTGATGTTGCTGTGGAATACTTCACTAACGTGTTGAAGACCTACTTAGTTGATTTTGTGCCACTGCGTAGGCCGTCTCCTAAGCCACCTTGGGGGAATGCACATTTACGACGTCTCAAACGCCTAAGATCGAGAGCACTACGAACCTACTGTCAGTCTCGTTGCTCTTTCGCCAAGCATCATTTAGCACGTGCAAGTACTAATTATCGCACGTATAACCGTTTCCTTTATAAGCGCTACTGTATACGCACTCAGGAAAATCTTCGCCGACAGCCACGACATTTTTGGATGTTTGTTAACACTAAACGGAAGGAGAATGGATTGCCCGTTGAGATGTTTCTGGGTAACGAAGTCGGAAAAGTGCACATCGGAAAAGTGCAATTTATTTGCAACTCACTTCAGACGTGCTTTTTCTGATTCTCCTTCGTCTATACATCAAATAGCAGACGCTTGTAGAGACACACCTAGGGACGTGTGCTTCCTAAATAGCTTTGAGATCACAACCCATCAAGTAAACGCTGCAATAAATAAATTGAAAGACTATGCATCCAGTCCTGATGGCATACCGTCATGTATCATTAAAAAATGCAGGGATGAGTTAATTTGCCCTCTCGTGAAACTGTTCAACATTTCATTACGGCAGCATGTGTTTCCTGGAAGTTGGAAGTCGTCAGTCATGTTTCCTGTGTTTAAAAAAGGAGATCGACGGAACATCGAGAATTTCAGAGGCATAACTTCGTTGTGTGCTTGCTCAAAGGTTTTCGAGATCATAATGAACGAGGTACTTTTCAACTCATGTAAGGATTACATCTCTACGGATCAGCATGGTTTCTTTCCCAAGAGATCAACCTCGACAAATCTCATACAGTTTGCCTCGTTTTGCATACGCAACATTGATGCTGGTGCACAGATCGATGATGATTTCAAATCTGCTTTTGATCGAGTTGACCATGGGATACTACTTGAACGCCTACGAAGAATTCGTATCCTGCGGGCCTTGTCAGCTGGTTTGAATCATATCTTAAAAAACGTAGGCTCACCGTTAATATAGGATCTGAGTTCGGAAGCATTCTCAAATTCATCCAGCGTACCACAAGGGAGCAGTCTTGGCCCTTTGTTATTCTCACTCTTTATTAACGAGCTTTCTACCGTACTATCATCTGGTTGCCGTGTGTTTTACGCTGATGACGTCAAAATCTTCATGGTCATCAAAACCATCCAGGACTGCTATGCAGGGATTGTCGAAAAACACAGAGTAGTGCAAAATAGGCAAGTGCTTCACCCAATTTCAACTGTGCGTCTCATGTTTCAGAAGAGCGCACAAAACGAAAGTGCGAGAGATTTCGTAGCAGTACGAGAGACAGGCAGCCGCACATGCACTACTCTTTCCGAGACAATTAGTAATGCCCGGTGCTATACTCAGAGCTCTACTCAGTGCTTTACTCTGTGCTTTGGCACATGCTTTGGTAAATGGTAGCAAAATGAAAAGTTTTGATGCTGGTAACAAAAAGGTATTGTATGGGTTCATAGAGGAAAATTTTTTTAAAATCCTTATTCACCACAGGACTGAAGCGGCTGTCATCCACGAACAACAATCGTGAAGCCGAAAATTTGGTGCTGCGTGTGGTGCTAATTTGACAACTCGGTTTTCTTGAAGGCTGTAGGCAGCAAACACAATATACGCGGTGGAAGTTGGCATAATTTTCGTTAATTTGATTCGAGAGTAAAGTCTTCCGTGTTGTACTTAGTACAGTGATTATCACAACGATAGTATTTTTTCATTGTTTATCAGCCTGGTATAATAATGTTTTATCTACATTACTGATACTAGTAGGTTGATAGTAGAAATATTATAAGAAATTATAATCCACTGTGAACCGAGCTTAAAATGTTCAAATTGTCACTAGCGCCACACCAAAAGTAGCAGGCTTCAAGAACTAACGCCTGCTTCAGTCCTCTGTTATTCACAAACTAGTCCGGCCCATGCCGCCGTGTCTGTTTTTTGCACTTGTGTTTGCACAGAGACGACAAGGGAGAGTGCAATCGTTAGCACTCAAAGAGATGAGAGCAAATTCAAAATGAGATGTGCAGCTTTGAGCGCACGGCACAACAAGGGTGCACGGGAGTACAGACTGCACTTTCACGTCTCTTTGAAATTTAATGTGCTGTCTCGTAGCAGCGCGTGCTGCACTCAAAGAGTGCTGCTATGCATTGCAACTGTTGTTAGATCGGTTCGCTGGTTGGTGAACCCGAAACATGCTGACGTTAAGCATCCACAAATGCAACATCATTTCGTTTCATCGCAAGCTCAATCCGATCACGCACAATTATGCAATGAACGGCCAGCCTCTCGAACGTGTTCATCAAGTTCGTGATCTTGGCGTCACTCTGGATTCGGCACTAACGTATCGATTGCATTACGACGATATTATCAGCAAAGCGAATCGACAGCTGGGTTTCATTTTTGAAATATCTAGTGAATTTAAATACCCTCTCTGCCTTCGGTCTTTGTACTGTGCTCTGGTGCGATCGATTTTGGAATCCAACTCTGTTGTTTGGTGCCCATATCAGGCAACATGGACAGCTAGGATCGAAGCAATTCAACGAAGATTCGTGAGATATGCCCTGCGTCACCTACCGTAGCGTGACCCGTTGAATCTTCCACGATACGAAGATAGATGCAGATTGCTGGGACTACAGACATTGGACCATAGGCGAAATATTGCGGAAGCTGTTTTCGTTGCCAATACACTAACAGGTGTAATTGACTCACCGGAGCTATTAAGTCAGCTCAACCTCTACGCTCCTGAACGAATGCTTCGCCAGCGGGACTTCTTGCTGCTTGAACCCCGTAATTCATCATATGGACTTCATGACCCTATCCGTTCATGTCAGCTAGGTATAACCATAGACTAACTCTAAGACCAGTAGGTCCCATACAAAAACGATTTTTTTCTTGGCTCAGTCAGTACTAGAACATCGTCCCAAGCTCGGTCCCAAGCTTGATAATGCCCCCCTAATAATGAACTCACATGAACACACTCTCAAATATTCTGTCAAAATAACACAGCAAATCAAAACAAAGGCGCAAATATGTATAACAAGGTGCTGGCTTCAAGGTGTAATTCGGACCAAGGTGTTCTACAACAGTGAACCAATTTCAAATCGCTAGTTGCATATTGATTGTTGGTATAACGTTGTGTATTTTCTATTCGACTTTAACTGTACTTTGGCAACATTCAAGCGCAGACTGACAGAATGGCATACTACGAGAAGGATATTTCATGAGGATAATTGATTGACGACGAGGACTGCTCCGAACTATGGATGTTTCTTATTTGATACTTTGACTATACTCTACGTTTGTAATCCTGTTTATTTTAATTATTTTTATGAATGTGCAACCACAGACAGACGTTCAAGCTCGAACAAAAGAATTCAAATTTGTTGTGTAAAATTCCATCTTGCACAGTAGCACCAACAATCAATATGTAACTAGCGATTTGAAATTGGTTCACTGTTGTAGAACCCCTTGGTCCGAATTAAACCTTGAAGCCATCACCTTGTTATACATATTTGCGCCTTTGTTTTGATTTGCTGTGTTATTTTGACAGAGTATTTGAGAGTGTGTTCATGTGAGTTCATTATAAGGGGTGCATTATTGAGCTTGGGACCGAGCTTGGGACGATGTGCTAGTACTGACTGAGCCAAGATAAAAATCGTTTTTGTATGGGACCTACTGGTCTTAGAGTTAGTCTATGGTAGCACCGCCTAGCCAACTAATTGCTACATTAAATCTGAAAGTTTGTCTGGCAACCCATTTTTCCCTTACCAATCAAAACAAATCTGTGGCGCCATCTGTTAGCTTATTGCTACTTGATATCTTGAGGGAAGCCATGTTTTTACACAGGTTAATGAGATGAAGTCGAACGTCTGTCTGTGGTGCAACTAAGCAATGTTTTGTATTGTATTGTATTGTTTTTACTGTATTGTTTTGCAAAAGATATGGGGTTTTTACGTCAAATTAAATCGGCTTTTCCCCGTCATAAACAAATTCATTAAGACCACCTTAGGTCAGATGGAATATATATATCACAGAGAACAGACATTAATGTCCATACACCTCTTCTTGAAAAACGTGTGTAAAAGTTAATATGAGGAGCCGGTATAAAAAGAAAGTGCAGAGAAAAACAAACAAAACTTTTCAGGTTATGTGCTAGGGTTTTTATTGAAAATCGTTTACATGACAGTTATCGCACAACTGCAGCGCCACCTAACAGGAGCGTAACGACATACATTTGAAATGTCGGACTAAAGTTTTACACAAGTAGCAGACCGAAGTTGAACGTCTATTCTCTGTGTATATATGTATAATAAATAATAAAATAATAACCGACCTCATGAACAGTTTTTTATGTTCTTTCTAGATGCTGCTGGAGTTGCGCACTTTAAATAAGAATGAGAGCACAAGGATGAAGACTCTGGTTGCAAATAGATCAATTAACATACAGGAAAATATTGTGCTGATAGAATTAACTTGAAACCATTGGTGGTGATACTGACAAGTGGACATTAAAGGTTCCAGTTGTATTTGTAAATATTATCAGCTGACATAACTAACATGCACACTGAAACCCGTCTATATAATGTTGAGAGTAATCTACACACAAAGAATAATAATTGTTAGAATTAAAAAAACCATTGCTAAAAATGATAAGTTGCGTTGGTTCTTTTTCGTAGAAAGCGAATTGCTTTCACAACAAAAACGTTCAAACTGTTCAATCAAAATTTTCCTGCTTGGTATATTTAAAAGTTGAAACTTTCAAACGAATTGTAGAACTGTCAAATCGAAACCGTGGCACCGTTGAAAATGAATGCAAATTATTTTTATTCAAAAATAAACTTTCAACGAGAAAGTGTCGTATAATAATACTAAAAATATGCCATTTGCATTGAAATAAAAAATAGTTTTAACATTAAAAGGTTTATTTTTCAGATATATGGAAGAATTTTCAAACCGAAAGCATGGTCTAAAAGCAAATTATTTTTAATCCAAAATGAATTTTCAAGACGACATTGTCGTGCGACTAAATTCAAAGTATTGAAAGAAAAATTATTGCAACACAGAAATATCATCCGCATTCATCCACTTGATTGGCAATCCGCATTCGTTCATCCTCACGCAGTTCTAACTATAACTCGGCTAAATGATGCTTCAAATGTACTCCAAAATCACAAACGAATTCCTTTGGCCAGCGATTGTAGTGTATCTATCGAATTTCATTATTACCCGTTGTCTGGAAAAAATATAAACAAAAGAATTAAACACTTTTGCAGAAAACGAACACGAAAAAACCATTTTCCTCGCAATTTTCACCCAACGCGCAACCTAAGCAACGATGAACGCAGTAGATGCGTACGCGGACAACAACATTGAAAAATTGCAAACGACGACGACAACATGCTTTGTGTGTGTGGATTTGACAGTTCTACAATTTTCATTGTAAAAGAAAACACTTTTAAATGTACACACTGAACCGAAACATAACACTTTCAAATCAAACGAAGAACTTTCGTTGTAGATAATTTTATTTTCAATTTCATGAAAAATAAACACTTTTCAGAAGTAATGTGCAAAACTTTTAATAAAACAAGATTTATTTTTTGTGTGTAGTACACACGGCACTTTGGCAGAACTAGCATAGACCGGTTCTCTAGTACGATAGTTATCCAAAAAATTTCAACTACGTCCTTCCCTTTTGGGTCCATGGTAATATGTAATATCTAGGTTTTTTTTTCATTAGGGCGAATCTAACATTGATAGACTCTCTGATTGCTTTCTCTTCCATTCGTATTCCAATCACCTTTACGTTTTTCGTTCTACTATTGGTACACCCAGCGAAATAAACTTTCGATATTCATAAGATTACATTATGATTATTTGCTGTAAGGAATCAGTATGAATTTCATAAATTTATCTTATGAAATATAATGATGTTGAAAAAATAAAAATATGGAGCAATCTGGATTCGAACCTTGAACGTTGAGGTTGTGAGTCCAGTGATTTGCCCACTAGTATATATCAACACTTGTAATCAGGAAAGCATAAAGGCGTACAAGAACAACGTTGGGTGAAACAAAATCCATTCATATGTCAGCCTTATGAAATTCTAAAGCATCGTTCATAAGTTGAACCTTATGAAATTCATAAGATTATTTGGTTTAGTGTATGCTAGCCAGCACTGTTGTGATTCGATCTGTACTCAAGAATGCCTCGAAAGTATTTTAATGGCGCTGTAATGAATGAAATAGAGTGAGCTCGGAGAGAATCTCTCAATGTTAGATTCGTCCTAATGAAAAAAACCCGAGATATACTTTTTAGCATTATAGATTTTCTCCGTGTATCTAGGATTGCTAAAAGAAGCATATAAACTGGCATCCCTGATTATGAAAGTCGAATTCGATTTGGCTGTCATGTCATTCATTCGTTCGAGTAGCGACTCGCGAAGTATTTTCCATCTCATGGATGATCCATGTTGCGAAATCGATTCGAATCCGGTATTTTTCCTGTAAAAAGTGTATCGTGTAGTTCATAAAATACAATTATACAAAATATCCGTTTTCTGCGAACAAATTGAGAGTACAATACCCCGGATGCATTGAAACGTTGCTGTGCAATTGCGAGTTAAACATTGTCTCGACGGAGAAACTGGTGTTCCTTCTCATTGCATCTTGGCGTCGTGTTCGTGTATATTCGTGGAAACATTCCATGATCTCTTAAGATTGAGGCTTTGTGTTCGTTTATTTTTGCGTTAAAGTAGAAGTTTTGATTTTTTATTTATTTTTCATAATTTTGAAGTGAACATGTCCCTCCGGCAGTATCGTAAACCGACCATCAATGGTGCAGTTCCATCCAGTCCCAGTACAGGTAAGTGGGGTGCCGGTTCATATATCTCTTCCCACAATTCCCCACTCTCATCATTGATCTATTGTCCATTTTTTGCCTTCTTTCACCAACCTTCTGCCCAAGCAGCTGTTTCAGTCGTTTCAGCGGTTTCATCCGTTATGTTTACAGTTTTGTGTCTTCCGTCATTTTCTGGATTTTCTATACGCTTTACGCGACGTCTTTCGTTTTCGAGGTTAGACATTTCAAAGTAAACAAGACAAATCAGTGGTCGCGTTTAGTAGGTCATTTTAAGAAAGAGTGAAATGGCTTTTCGAAAAGATTTCTATATCAGTTGATTTAATATTTTCGAGATGTAGAGTAGAAATAGAGTAGATATCTGATTGGTATCTATTCACAAACACAATAATGTTGTCAAAATGAGATCGGAGTCAAAAGCAATCTGGGCTACACTACAATTCACTATGATTGAAAAGTGATTATAAAATAAATTATTGATTATACTGTTTGCTACTGTTTTGAATTCCTATTCATAAACATTTTATTTTTGTACCCGTTTCAGGCGATTTAAAGCTTGAGAAAGTGCCAGGGCGGCAGCGCATACAAGCTCTAGTGGATAGTGAAAGCGAAAGCGAATGCATAACTCCCACAAAGGTGCTGACGGACAAAGTGATTGCATCGCCCATTCCGATTCCAAAGGTTGGAGTAGTTTCGTCCAGTGCTAGCCCAACAACTGCGGTCAATGGTACTTCTCCGGCTCCGGTGCTAACCGTTAGAGATAAGGAGATATGTCTTCAAAAAGTTCGTGCCGAACGACCGGATGTGGACACGATGATCGTTCAGGATACTCTTGTCCGTAATCAGTGGAGTGTGGAAAAGACCTTGGAGGATTTAAAATCGCACACAAACAACAAGAAACGCCCATTTGATGATTCTCCGCTGGCGGTGGCTCAAAAAGCTGCACTGTTAAATAAACCCAATCAAAGACCGGTAAATCCAGGGAAAAAACGTCGTATCAATCAGGATGACGAGGGAAGCGATACTGAAGACGATTCCGGAAAGCAAAAAGAGAAGGTTTTCGACAGCGATGACGATAGTGACGATGGTTGCAATTATGGGATGTCCAAGGACCGAAAGGGTGTATTTGAATTTCTCAACAATGCGACAGTGAACGAATTAACCGCGGTGAAAACATTATCCACAAAAAAAGTAGATCTTCTCACTGAACTAAGGCCGTTCAAAAGTTGGGACGAACTGGTGGATAAACTTAAATCTCACAAATCACTACAAACAGACATCTTGAACCACACACAAGAGTATATGTCTAGAAGAAACAATCTTGTGACTATTATGAACAAATGTAAAAAGATGTGTCAAAAGTTGGAAGCAGCTATTGCCAGTGAAGGAAAACGCGTTTCACAACCGTCCAATATTCCAGACGGATTCAAACTCGCAGAGTATCAGCTAGTTGGCCTTAACTGGCTGTCCATGATGCATCGTAACGATATGAATGGTATTTTGGCAGATGAGATGGGTCTCGGGAAAACGATCCAAATAATTGCTTTTCTGGCTTGGTTGAAAGAAAATGACCTTATCAAACACCCTCAGCTAATAGTGGTACCTTCGTCCACGCTAGATAATTGGGATAATGAGCTTAGAAAGTGGTGTCCGGAGTTAATCGTCATGAAATACTATGGAAGCCAGGAGGAACGCAGGATGATTCGAATCGATTGGGCAAAGAATGGCATCTCCGATGTGGATGTGGTTTTAACAACTTATCACATGATGGGTGCTTCGGGCGAGGAGAAGAAAATGTGGAGAGTTACTCCATTTCAGTACGTCATATTCGACGAAGCTCATATGTTGAAGAATATGACGACGCAACGGTATGAGAATTTGCTAAGAATCCGAGCAGATCGACGCATTCTGTTGACTGGCACGCCGCTTCAGAACAATCTACTGGAATTAATGTCTCTCTTGTGCTTCGTTATGCCGAAACTCTTTGGTGGAAAGGTGGAAGACATTAAGGCCCTGTTCCAACGTATTGTAAGCATTTAAACATTTCAAACACAAATTGCATAACTCAGCTAAAATGTTCATTTTGTTTCAAGAAATCAAAAGAAAATGGCGAGGATCAAACGACGTTCGAAAAGAACCAGATCGAGCGAGCAAAGCAAATTATGAAGCCTTTCATCTTGCGCCGCCTGAAGAAAGACGTGCTGAGTTTTCTGCCTCCAAAGACGGAAAATATTGTAATCCAATATTGGCAATCAAATTTCTTGCTTTCTAATGCATTTTTCGTGTCTTACTGTTGTAGATGAAAGTACCAATGTTAGACTCACAGAAGGAGAAATACCTGGACCTGATAAGCGAGTATCAAAATGCGACAGGCGTGATAAAAAGTACAACGGAAATTAGCGGAATGGCCATCATGATGGATATGCGAAAACTTGCCAACCATCCGTTGCTTCTGAGGTGAGTACCCACCGTCCGACACATCTGAAATCATTCCTTAGTTATTTAAATGAAACAACTTTATTTTAATTCCTTGCTATAAAATGCTTTGCCCTCCGTTTTGACGGGTTATTGAGTAATCTTTAGAACGTTTGTGGTTTGTGCGTCATTAAATGGCTTTTAGAGGAACCTGACCATGATTGATGTATTTACTTAATTTTGTCTCATTTCCAACAGGCTCTTGACCAGGGCCTAGTTCAGATTTCTTTATTTTCTTGTTGAGACTTCGACGTCACGAGCCCCTTAGTCTACCTCGGCGGCAGCGATGTCCTGCTGGGTTTCAATCCGGCGCTCGCATGCAGATTTTGTTCCCGTTGCGTGTGGCTGACACACCTCCCCCTTCGTTCTAGAATTTTTGTTCATATCAGTTTCTGTTGACCGGATGGCTGAACTAGGGAGTTCAGGATTCGAGATCCAGTAGAGAGGCCAGCAGACATTAATTACATACCGCGGGCATATGTTGATGAAGAGCTACAGATTTTGAGTGTACTGATGCACACCAAGTTTCGCTGGCGTATGCCAGCACAGACTTCACGTTTGAATTGAAAAATCGAATTTTACTGCGTTTACTTATCTGGTTTGATCTCCATACATTTCGTAGATTATGTTGCTCTTGGTTCCGCCGTCTGCGTCAGATCTGGCTGCCAAGATATTGGAAACTAACGACTTTCTGCACTCTTTGCCCGACTACTGAAAAGTTATTTATTTATTTATTTCATACTTTTAGCTTAAGGGTTGTCCCTTATCAAAATACTACAATCGGTGTTCAATGTTGCTCGTACCACTTGCATATATAAAAAAAGAAAACATTATGAAAATAAAAAAACAAAAAAAACTTAATTAAAAACTAAATACTGACTTATTGACTTGCTGACCAACTGCCCCACATTCCCTAATTCTCTCCATTGAGCCAGATCAAACATTCACGACGGAAAATTGCTGCAGAACGCACATTTATTATTACGTTTGGAAGCTGATTCCATAAGATGAGTGCACGTACGAAAAAGGTATTGGCATCGTGTGATGAGCAATGCTGCAATAAAATAAAGTGTTGTACACGGTTGCTTTTAAAAGGTTGTAGCTTATCAGCAAGATATTGCGGTCCTTGATGAATAATTTTGAATAATGTTACATAACAACGTAATTTGAAAAAGTCATAAAACGGACATCCTAAGAGTTGTCGCTGTAAGTTACTCTAGAATATCTGTTTAAATTGAACACCCAACGTACACAATGATTTAAACAAACTCTCATGCGATCATAATCAGCAGCTGATGCGTTCAAAACTAGTTCCTAGTAGTAAAGGTTTATAATTCCAAATGTTACAATTAGTAAAAAGCTTCTGTAGCTCAATAAGAGAGTTCTTTGTACCTATAGTGCCCTAGTAACCGGACATTGCCCGAGTAGATATCATTTGAAAAACATTGGCCAGGTTCAGAATGATATTTGTCGTTTCTGTAACATGGAACGTGAAACATCGGAACATCTGCTTTGCAGTTGTGATGCTTTGTACAAGAGCAGACTTAAATTTCTGTACAGTGGCTATATGCAACCTGAAGAAATTTGGACTGCAAATCCTGGAAAGGTGGTGGGATTTATAAACTCACTTTTGCCTGACTGGGAGACGCGTCTTAGGCTGGTCACTTGACAAATGGTGATCTAGCTTTTAGATGCGAATTAGAATAGTAAACAGGGGTATACCACAAAAGTTCAACTCAGTGGACGCAGTGGTTTTACGCCCCAACAAAAAAAAAAAAAAGAAAACTAGTTCCAGACCATATGACATATTAGGCAACAAAAGCGATTCAAATAGCTTGATTTTGGTAGGTATGGAGAGCATTGAAGCGGTTTGTTTCAAGTGACGAAGACCAGCATAAATTTTACCACATTGATAATTTACCTGGAAAGTCCATTCAAGGTTGCTTTGGAAAATAATTCCGAGATTACATACTTTCTCCACATATTGGATGACCTCATCGTTAATGAACAAATTTGGCAAAAGTGGACGAGTTTGTTGTCTTGAAATATACATTGCTTTGGTTTTAGATGAATTGATGGGAAGTAGATTATTTTCAGACCACTTTTGAACACGTTCAAGATCGGAGTTGATTAACTGTGCCAAATTATCAAAATTGGTGATTGTTGAACAGATGTAAAGCTGCACATCGTCAGCAAACATGTGTATTAGACAAAATTTCAAAACCGCGGAGAGATCGTTTATAAATAATGAAAACAGTAGTGGACCTAAAACGGACCCTTGGGGTACACCTGAAAGGATACTGATAGGGTTGGACAAAATACCATTTGCCTCTACCACTTGCGTGCGTGAGCTTAGATAGGATTTTATCAGTGTTACCGCATCACAATGAAAGTTAAATTTGTATGATAATTTATTTAAGAGTTTTACATGTGAGACCCTGTCAAAAGCTTTAGAGAAGTCGATGAGAAGCAGAAATGCTACACCATGCTTACACCTTTTGTAATAACCAATTGTAAATAAAACCAATTAGTAAGCTTTTAGCATATTTTTATTTTCAACTTCAATACTACAACCGTACGCTCGTACCTTACTCTTAACTCCACTCATGAGGTTCTGTACCACATCTGGCTGCCGCTTTTTCTGTACGAAAACCCACTATTTTTTCATGTCTTCTTCAAATTTGACGTCCTTGGGATGTTATCTTAGTGTCCGCTTCACAATGCCTAATATTTTTCGATGAGCCCTAGTTCCGGTACGTTGGAGGTCGGTTCATGTCCTTGGGCATGAAAGTGACCCCGTTGGTTTCGTACCACTCCAGGGAAACATTTAAATAGTGTCACGAAGCTAGATCCGGCCAACAGATCGTAGGGCCCTCGTGTTGCATTAACAGAAAAAACAGACGCTTCGGTAGACACTCCTTGAGGTAGATCTCTCCGTTTACAGTCCGTTTAGTAGTCACGAACGCCGCACTCCGTTTGCCGCATGAGCAGATCGCTTGCCAAATCATGTATTTCTTGGAAAACTTTGAAAGTTTCTGCTTCCTCACTTCCTCCTCAACATCAAATATGTGCTGGGCTTTGAAGAACAGTGACCCCAGAAACTGCCGAAATTCTGCGAACGTTAAGTCTCATCATTCATGATTAGACAATGAGGCTTCGTCAGCATCGGGATGTACAGTTTCTGGGCCCGTGACTTTTCACCGTATTTTGCCGTCAGTCACGATTTGGGACCTTCTGCACTTTGTACGTATGCAGTCCCTCGCGATCCTTGTCTGTCTGAACGAAAGACTTGGACAGATTCAACTTTTTGTCCACATCCCTGACCGAAGCATTGGGATTCCGCTAATCATTATAGAATCAATAATCACTAATCACTAATAGAACATTCATTCTGACCGCATTTCTCCTCCCTTTCGATGCTCAGAGTTTCGTAGTAACGCTTGATGATACACACTTAAAACTTATTCACGGGCTCGGTTAAGCATTGAGCTGAATTCACTCGGCATGTTCACATTTAATTGATAACTCGGCAAAAAAATCGAACGCTGCAGAGTCTTAGCATCAGTTGAAACTGAAATATCGGGTAACTTCATTATTAAACCGATTCTTGGCAACACTAGGAGCCAAGCACAAACGTTAACCAAACTTCAACCGACCTGAGCTGCCTATCATGCCATAATATCGGTTTAGCAGTGTTGCTTTAGCAGACGAAAGGCCTACCATAACGTATTATGCAGAAGGCGTATCCTCCATCAAGAATTCGGCAGAATACGAGTAGAATATTGTCAGCCATATTCTTGAGCTTTTTAGCCCGTTCAACGAAATCACAACAATAATTAATTCGGATTTTTTTTTTGCATTTCCGAGGTCATACCGTACGTTGTGACACTAAGGATATATTTGAAAAACCAAACATTGACCACAGAGTAGTAGAGCTCACGAAAGTAACCCTATTGAGTGTAATACATACCCGATTCAAACACATTTTTGCGACCGTATTGGAGTTGAGGTTCAAGGATCGCAGCAAGCCGTGCTTGGAACTGACGTGTTTTGTTTTTGCAGCGTCTTTTTCGCGAAAAATAAAATCAAAAATATATTCGTAATTCAACCTAAACGAACAGTGAAATCATAAAATCACTACGTGTTTTGTGTAAGATGTAGTGAATTTAATCGATTCCTTCCAAAAATTTGTGACGGTCGGTAGTTTTTCCCCGTTTTTTTTTTCGTTTTTTGTTCTTCGCCCTCGCACCCGGAAGAAGAGTTAATAGCAGCTTAGTTGTGTTTGTTAGTGCTGTTAGTATTGTGCCACGCGGACATAGATGATTAAAAATGAGTATTTTTCCGCTTTGTCGCGAGTGACTTGATGATTATAAGCAGTTTAGAAGTTAATATAGAGTCGCCTCATAGCGGGTGATTTTGATTGTTGACAGTGTGTGGAGAGAAAAATGAAAACCAGTGTAATGTATAAAACGGCCATTTGCTGGTCAGAAGCAAAAAAACTAAGCTAACTGACTGGTATGTAATTCCAGATGCACTCACTCACCACATGGTGTATAGATGGAGAGTTGTGAAGTTATTTTTTTCGTTGAACAATGATTGTGATTTTACAAGTTAAATCTTTTCTCGGAAGTGTTTTTTACCTGTTATTTTCATTGTGCGGAAGTACTAATTGTATTCGGGCTGTTCCTTTCGAAAAGGATGAAGCGAAAATATTTTCCCAATAGCAGAGTGCTACTTCTGTAGAGACATATATGCATCCTTTAGCATCACAGAGAAGCCGTCTAAATGAAGACTGAAGATCAGCAACAATATCCGGTGAGATCTTTCTGAATTTGAACAATACTGCTAAATACGTGCCAACATCATCAAAACAACAAGATTTGATGATGAAAGTGTATGCACAGTACCTATATCCATTTGATGTTTGTACTGTGTTTATGCGGGGCTTGTAGGTGAAAGTGACCTCGGAAAGGACGTGAGTAACCAGGCATTCTGAAATGGGTCACTGGAACCCAACAGAGCTATCACCTTCCAATTCCCGGGCTAAAAATGTTTGTCGAGTCGACAAGAGTTCGTTTAACTGCAAACATTTTTCTTCCATAAAATCACTGCCGGACGGTGGGCGTTGGATTGTATATACACACACACAGTATTGGAGTCGAGGTTCAAGCATAATTTTATTCCTGAGAACAATCACCATATGGTTACCGATCAAATTGTTGCTAAGATGCTTGCCTAATCAATCCACCGCGGTTTTCTCGAAGAGGAAGAGTTCATCTATCCGCTAGAAATGAAGGCTTACATTGGTAGCCTTTGTGCCACGAGAAATTTACGGAAGAAGCCATCGCTTACGTTTGTCAGTTAAGCCACAATGAAAAATCTTTGTTGATATGTTGATGGCCTTCTATCAATGATTTTGTTTAGGGTTTTGTGTTCGCATGTATGATGGCAGTCGTTTCTGCCGCTAATCACATGTAGGAGGCGACCAACGTCTAGATTTATGGCCTTATTAGTATCTAATCTGCAAATGTATAGAAATTCGTATATGCTCGAGTGTTAACGATCAAAGCAATTTAACTCTATTATTTTTGCACATGCTGGTCTTGCATTTGCATTAAAAAATTGATTTTTTTTCGGATGGTGATGAAAAAATAGCTAAGGCAGATAATTGCTTTTGATGAATTTCCCATGGAAGGTAATTATTTAAGCTTACTTGCAAAAAAATTCTACGCCCTTGCGAGCGACCTTCCGGCAGTAAACGTTCGTTTTTTTTCTCAGTTTTCGCGACAATTTTTTTTGGAGTAGATCTTACGCTTCAGGTTGGCCCAGAAATTCTCGATGGGACGCAACTGGGGAACATTGGG
The DNA here is from genome assembly GCA_034211315.2 of Aedes japonicus. Lineage (NCBI taxonomy): Eukaryota > Metazoa > Arthropoda > Insecta > Diptera > Culicidae > Aedes > Aedes japonicus. The sequence continues at coordinate 62,574 of JASCZW010007961.1, forward strand.
CGGGTTAGCCGACTTGGGTACCACATCGATATTCAGCCGCTTCATCTCCTCCAACGATCGCTTCGAGTAGTTCCGTCCAGAACACCGCGTCTTCACTCTTATGGTCAGTGGTGGTAAATGTACTTTGATTTTATGTACTTTGAATGTATTTTGATATTTACATTTTGATATTTGACATTTTTCATTACGACCAAATTGATATGACATTTTTGTACCGTTTCCTCCAGGCGACGAAACATTTAAAATGGTTGCCGATGGCTTAAAAAATGTTGCGACATAGATTTATGTCACTCATAATTTCGTTGATTTTTGGCTTAATACTGCATACATGGAATCAAATCAAAAGAATGGATACTAACAACTTATCATCGAAAATAACCAAATAAGTGCATTTTTAACCAAGCTATCAAAAACAGTCACAACCATTTCTGAAATGTTTGAAACTGTCGGCAGAAATAGGGAGAAATTTATCTTTTTCTGTTTTCTATCCCCGCGTTCGCTCGAACTGAACACACAAACTGTTGGTGGTGTGCGGGCCTTAAATTTCGCAGCGGAAGATGAAGAATGGTTTGCAAAAAAATATACATTTACCACCTCTGCTTATGGCATTTCTTGATGAACGACGGAACTACCGGTAGGCATTTCGTACTATAAATTTCCCCGTTCACGACCAGTCCGGAGCGAAACAAGAGCGGCTTTGACATCCCCTTCTCGCTGATTGTCAGCCACAGCAGTACCTTCTTGGGGAACTTGGTGTGTGAAATGAACTTCACCTTGGAGCTCACATCCTTCGTGGGGGAAGTAAAATACGAAGTGCCTTGCCAATCGTTGCCATCCAGGGTGAGATAGGTCTCGTCGTCCATAACCAACGCCACGCCAACGCGCTTCGCCGGGAAAATCGAGCTGACCATCTTATTCAGTCGCTGCCGCTGCATCATTGCCTGCAGCTCCGAAGCCAGTGGACGCGACTTCCGCTTCCTGCCATGTATGTTCATGTTCGCCAGGTACATTTTCACTATTTGGCTGGTTGAACCGACTTTCCGGCCAAGCGTACGCAGCGATGTAGCCACTTTTCCCTAAGTATTGTTCTTCAGCATCCTTTAGAGCTTCTTGTCGCTCAGAATCGTCGGCCGTCCGGAACCGGATTTTCTTTCGATGCTCTGATTGTTGTCTAATAGTGCCAAGATGTGCCACTATGTCCGTTTTTGCGCGGCGGGGTGCCGTTTTTTGAACGCGCACACCTCTGAACGGAGTTGCTTCACTGTTTTTGCCAGCACGGTTAGCGTTCGACTGATAGAGCTGTTAAATTTTGTCAGCTGACTCATGGGTTACTATGATTGATGCAGCATTGGTAGTTTCGTTAGTGTGGGTAAAAGTAAACCCATGAAAAATCAGTCTTTGTCCATTTTTTTAATGCAAACGTTAACTCGTTTCACGGATAAGTGTTGATTGAAATATTACATTCACTGTTTTCTGAAATTGTTAACCCTCCCCCCCGTCTCCATCCCGCTTTTTGTCGTACTTATTTTATAACACGCTCTTGTTTTTACCCTCACTCGCACCTTAAATCATGGTCGTAACATTTCAATGTTCTCATAATGTAAAAATCTACTTTGCTACCACGAAGGGGTTGACCAAGCCAAAACTAAGAGTTTTGAAATCGGATAATTATTCCGTAAGGCAATGTTCACGTTTGTAAAATTATTGTTTTCTCTATGATCTGGAATAATTTAAAAGATATCTTAACAAAAAACCTTTTTTTTTGCTATCATAATTCAAGACCAATCTCTTTTACAGATACTATTTTACGGATACCGAGGTGCGGAAAATTGCACGCAAGTTGACCGGTGACTCGGATTGGAAAAATAAGAATATTGACGAAACGTTCCAGGATATTGCGTACCTGTCAGATTTTAAATTGTTACAACTGAAAGAAAAGTACACTGTAAGTGTCTGTGGCTCATTACATATCCATGATGACTTAGCAAGCTTTTTTCTTCAACAGAGTTTGTACGACCTGCGCATTCCCGATCAACTGATAGTGGCTTCCGGTAAGTTCCGTCAACTGGACGAATTGCTGCCGAATTTGAAACGCGACGGTCATCGAGTATTGATCTTTAGCCAATTCGTAATGATGCTGGACATCATGGAAAAGTACCTGGACATCCGGAAATACGGATACCTACGACTAGATGGACAGACGGCAGTCACCGAGCGACAGGAAATGATAGATCAGTACACCCAGGATCCGGATATTTTCATTTTTCTGCTCTCTACAAAAGCCGGAGGGCTGGGTATCAATCTGACTGCAGCTGACACGGTTCGTTTGATGATGCAAGAACGTCTTTGTGAATAAAAATACATTATGTTTAAATTTAAATACCAGGTTATCATCCATGACATTGACTTCAATCCGTATAATGATAAGCAAGCCGAAGACAGAAGCCATCGGATGGGTCAAACAAAGCCAGTAACTATTTATAAACTGGTTACGGAGGGTACAATTGAAGAAGGAATGCTCATGATTGCCCAAGATAAATTGAAGCTTGAAAAAGATGTCACGGAAGAAGGCAAGGATAAAGGTTTTAAATTACTGCTATCTTATTTAAATTTTTATATTTATTCAACAGGTGCAGACAAAAAGGAAGAGCACAAGTGTATGGTCAGGTTACTAACAATGGCTCTCGGAATGGATGAAAACAAAGCGGAAACTATCCTCATGAATGAATCACCAAAAAAGAATCATCAGGACGAAGACTTCTAGGTCTGGGTTCTTTCTCATTTATAAATTGGATGCATTAGCTTCAGACAATTCCACTTGCCTACCATTTGAAAAAATACGTTACTAAAGTATTAGTTTTCTTTTCTAAACATTTTTTCGTCATCCATATTTTCTAAGACACCACTGGCAACACTATTGTACCACTGCAACTGTGGCTGATCTTTAAAGAAGTGAACATCGTGTCTACCATCTGCATGTATTTGTTTTAAAATCACGATTCATTTTTCGTCCTATTATATCAAAACTTTTGTTGAGATTCGAATTCAGAGGCATATTTGCGTTTACGTTAGTCAGTAAGTTCCATAATGATTAAAATATTTAACGAATACAAACCGAAAATCAACAGTACTCATCATCCATAAGCTGCTAACAGTAATTATTGCGTTAGAATCCGAACTATGGTTGCAATATGCAGGGTTTCGATTATGAGGATTAGGGTAGGTATGTCAAAAAAAAAGTTTATATACCTACTCACCTTTGAGTAGTTATTTATATATTTTGTGTGTCAGTGAAGTGAGTGGCTTCTTTGAACATCATCTGTCAAGTGATGTTAACAATGTAGTTGTGCAATCCACGCTGTAGCGGTAAAATGGTCGCTAAGGAGGTAGTGGACTCAGTTCGTTTCTCGCGAAAAAATCTTCAAAGCAAATAACGTCGATTGTACAGTACGTCCCATAAAACAATGCGAAAGTTTTCAATACTTATTTTTGGGTAGCTCTAAACATCATTTTTACTGTTTTAATGCGTATGTGTAATCATCTGACTGTATACTCTGAGTTCTCTAACAAAGTTGAGAAAAACGTACGCAAGGAGGTTGTCGACTAGTTTGTTGCTCGCCCAAAACCCGGAAAACAAATTGCAACGATTGTGGGATGCCACCTGGCTACCGTTTACCGTATCCAACGTTCACTCCTTGATGGACCACGTCTACGAAAGCCAGGAAGTGGCCGTCCACGGTCCGCTCGCACACCGAAGGTCATCAGATCAGTGAGAGATAAAGTGAGGCAAAATTCTATCAGATCGATCCGGAATTGGCTAAGGAGGCCGATATTTCAAAAACTACCATGCAACGGTTGGTCAAAGATGACTTGAAATGTTTGTCCAGGGCAAAAGTAAAGCGCCACCTTGTAACGGACCGAATCAAACAACTACGGCTGGAGCGCACAAAACGTTTGGTGTCAGTATTAAAAAAGCATTCCATCATCGTAATCTCCGATGAGAAAATGTTCACCATCCATCATTTCGCCGAAGAAGATTGAGGATGTTCCAGAGAACGTGATATTCAAGTTTACAACCAAACATCCGGCTGGAGTCATGGTTTACGGGGCAGTTGTGTCCAATGGCTTGAAAATGCCTCCATTATTTATCAAAGCTGGATTAAAAGTTAATATCGAGGTTTACATGAACATTTTGAAGTACTACGTTCTGCCATGGATGAAAGCCAACTTCGGAGCACACCAACACGTCATTTTTCCGCAGGACGGAGCACCGTGTCATATTTTAACAAGGACTCAAGCGTGGCTGAAGGAAAACATGGAATTTTGGCCAACGGTCATTTGGACTCCTAGAAGCCCGAACCTGAATCGTTTGGATTACTCAATATGGGCATATCAAGCATAACTTTTCAAAAGGACGTATGTCGCAAATGTAAACAAATCGAGTTTTTCAGTCTATCGTGTCATTAATAACACCCTTAATGTAGTAACAATTGCCGAAACATATTATCAAAATTATTTAGTTATGTGCGCCAAATTTCATAATAATATTTTTCAATGTTATACTAATAGCTCAGACATACCACCACGGCAAACTGATGTATCGCTTGCAAAATTATACCCGGTAGATCTGACACATGACGAAAGTGCTAAACGTTCTGAAATACCGACGTGTTCAACCCGGTGTATGTTGCAAACAATATGTCACACTGACGTATCTAACATGGTGATATGTGTTAGATTATCTCAAAAATAGAGCGAAAGTGAATGAAAACCAGGATTTTTACTTCTTTTTAATATTAGTTAACCATGATAGAATGATAGGATTGAATAAAACTTGAAGTAAAGTTAACTAGGATTTAATAAAAGCATCTGGAACTTCTACCTCATTTTTCTCAATTTCTATCAAATGTTAGATACGTCTGTTTGAAAAGTTATGCTTGTTATATTCAGGCTAATGCTTGTGAACCGTTCTCACCCCAGTGTTGGCGCCCTGAAAGCGTCCATTACCAAGGCATGCAACTCGCTGACTGACTCGTACATTGAGAAGGTATGCTCTCGATTCCGTCCCGTTTGGAGAATCGATTTTCGCATTTTTTTATGGGACATACTGCAGGAGTGCCATCTGGCAGCCGTATACCGCCTAAAACGTTTCTTTTGTCCAACAATGTCCATGTAAACCAAGTAGTAGTGGACAACCACGGTCTGCACGCACAGCGACAGTTTCGGAATTTGTTAAAGAGAATGAAACGCGTTATGAAGCACTAGTAAAATCAATCCGGAAGTAGGCCAGAGAAGCGAATACATCGAGATCCTCAAGGATCGTTGGTCAAAGACGCATCCGAGCCTGATGAAGCGCTATTTAATATCCGCAGGACGAATCAAAGCACTGCGGCTAGAGCTGCTATCTAAGTTCAACAAAAAAAAATCCAACCGATCATCGTGACTACTAAGATGAGCAACTTTTTCTGATTGATCCAGTATCCAATTCACGAAGGAAAAGGTTCATTCCACTGATGATGTTCCAGAGAATGCAAAGTTTTAGGTTTATCACCAAGCATCCTACTGGAGTCGTGGTAATTGGGGCGATTACATCAGAATGGAGTTGAAGATGCCTGCAGTTTTCATAAAAACAGGTGTAAAAGTGAATACTGAAGTCTGCATGGACATATTGAAGAATCAACTTCTTGCTTTGATTCAAGTAAATTACGATGAACACTCAGAATCTTGTTTTCCAACAAGATGGAGTACCATGCCATTCCTCTAAAAGGATTCAAAATATGGTTGAATTATATCATTTAGACCGGAAGATATTTGACCTCCAGGCAGTTCAAATTTAGAACCACTTGAAGACATTGTATCGCCACCAAACATCGCTAGTAGCACACTTGTTGCCGTTCAGTTGAGATAACATTAATATTACTGGCTAAGTCATAATCAAGTGACTACAACTAACTATGATAACAGATGTGCTGAAGAACTTCTCTAAATTTATTTGATGAAGCGGTTTTCCACTGATGGTTGGGTATGTCTGAAAATGATGGTCTGTGGATCCTCTCACCCAAGTGTTGATTCTTTCTATTACCAGGGCGTAGGGTTCAGTGTCAAAGGACTGTGTTTTGAAGGTTTGTTCTCGATTTCGTTATTGCCTGGAGAGGGTTATTGTCATGGTACCCATCAACACATGGGTCAGAGACAAACACAAACTATCTAATGGTAGTCCGGCTATTAGCCAACCAAATTACTTATTGTTTATTGTTTAAAATCGCTCTACAGCTCTCTTGTAAGGTCCACGCTGGACTGCTGTTCTGCCGTTTGGAGCCCTTATCACAACAACGGTGTGGAGACAGGAGTGAATCAGTTCAACGCATCGCTTTCTTCGTTTCGCTCTCCGAAGAGCTACCTAGGAGGGATCGGTTCCGATTGCCCAGCTACGAAAGCCGTTGCCGTCTGATCAACACTGCAAACTTTGCGAGTGAGAAGGGACGTCAACAACGCATTGATCATCGCGGACGCCTACAAGGCAGAATTGATTGCGGGGCGATTCTTGAAAATATCGACTTGGTGTTCGTCCTCGGCACTGCAAAATAATATACATGCTGAGGCCTCCGCTTCGTCGCTACGAACTACGGACTAGAGGGTGCGATCAGCGGTTTACAACGAGTGTTCATAACGAGTGGCTTCAATGTTCGACTTCCATCTTTTGCGTGCAGTTCTCCGTCGAAGATTTGCCGCTACCTTCGATCATCGCGGTAGTTCGATAATGACTACGAAAAAATGTATTTTTGATGTCTATGCTAAGATATGTTTTTTAAGATAATCATAAGCTAAATGAATATATATTTGGATTAGGAAGTACTAGTCACACCGGCCCATGCCAGGTCCCAAGCTTGATGATCCGAGCCAAAGGTATCGAAAAAGCGCAAGAGTGTATTGCAAGGTGCAGACTGCAAAGTGTACTTCAGACCTGGGGTTCTACAACGGTGAACCAATTTCAAATTGCTAGTTTCATATTGATTGTTGCTATGTCCTTGCTAAGTTAAGCTCTCTGTTCCTGAAAACAAATCAAGACTATGCTGGAGAAAACTTTGTTTGATGCACAGTCTAGTCTTAGAATTTTTAGTAGAATATTTTCGAGAGTATAGTTAGCGGCTGGAATGTGATGAAGAAAATGGATAAGGTTTTTTGCTCAGGAAGTACCTTGCATATCGGTCCCAAAGCTGAATGATTCGCCCCTAATAGCGTAGCACGGGCTACAACAATTAAGAATCTCTGTATTTTTATGTTGTACAAAAATTTTTACCTAAATGTTGTTACCAACTCGCTCGAAAGACATGAGCAACTTATCGTAATATCTGGGCAACATTTCTTGCCACTAATTATTGCCATGAAAGCTTATTTTGTTCTGCCAGAAGCTATAGATTTTTTTTTTGATCGATGGTAAGAAGGTGGTCAAAATTGCTCGATAACGTGCGATTAATTGCTAAACATGACAGATTAGGTCAGGTGTGAGCAGATTATTTTATGTTTTTTATCAATTACTTATTACTACTTGTACGGTGTATCTATCAAAGTCGAATTTAGACGTTTGATTTTTTACACAACTGCATCGACGTGCACCTATTTATAGAAATTTTACGGATATCATATCCATGACCTCAACCAATTTGGAACTCCGCTCCATCACTGACCATCACTTTCTTCAACGCCAGCTAGAAATTGGAGCTTAAAGGAATGGTAGTAGAAACCGAACCACGAAAAGAAATCGGGTATATTGAAGTACACCGTGCCAAATAATATCCTTTATATACGTACACTGAAAAAATATTTTACTTAGCTACTACTGAAACACGTGTAGATATTTTCCAACACTAAATAGGTGACTTTTTCATGAATATCATAGAAAAATAAATTCTACTTGACCCTAATCAATTTACATTTCACTGGACACACTTAGATTCACTTGATTTCACAAACATTTTCCTTCTGAATGACATGTGAATTTCTAGTGGATATTTTCACTACGATATGTGAATTCTTTTTTTAGAATATATAAATCTTCAGTTTATTTAAGCCTACCCTACAGCACAGAGAATTAGACATCAAGCTGGAGAGCCCCCGTGTGTAAATTTCTGTAATTACCCTTTTTTTAAATACAACTCGTTCCATTAAGTTTTGGTTAATCGTATGTTGATGGTGCCACCTGCGCGCCATGGATTTGATAGTCGTTGACTGTCTGTAGAATTTTAGTTTGGTGAAACCCCTAGACTGAAACGCGCTGATTTTCCAACAGTTTGAATTTAAAAATAATTTAAAAACACAGTAAATTAAAAACATCTCTTCAGGCCTGGATATCTGTTCTCTGTGCGGTATGTCCCATAAAAAACGCGAATGTTTCAATACTTATTTTACAGGGTAGCTTTAAACATTATTTTACTGTTTTGATGAGCGTGTAATCATCTGACTGTATACGTACACTGTTTGTTTACTATATATCTGAGACAGGGTTGCGGCTTATCATTTTTGACTCAGGCATATTCATTTGCCAATATCTCCTTTCAGAGGTCGATTTGATAATATGATGTATGATGAACTTGTAGTGCATGAGTAGACCTACAACTTTGTCTAACAGTACATTGCTCTAACTCTATATCTTCGACATGAGCGTATATTCACAGTGATCTTCACGATGATAATCGCGTGATCTTCACCGCCGAATATCATCGCGAAGATCACTGCAAATATACGCTCTTATTCCTCAGATATAAGAGATAGAGCTATGTATTGTTAGACCAAGTTGCTAGGTCTACTCAAGCACCATAAGTTCATCATACATTATATTTTGAAATTGAGCTTCTGAGAAAGACTATCGGCAAATGAATATGGATAAGTCAAAAATGATGACACAACCTGGTCTGAAGACAATGTAAAACAAAACAGTGGGATTTCACTAACAAAGGGAACAAAGTTGAGAAAATTTACGCAATGGAGGTTGTGACTAGTTTACTGCTCGTCCAAAACATAAAATAATTATAACGTTGTAAGTGCCACTTGGCTACCGTTTACCATATCCAACGTTCTCTTGATGGACCACGTCAAAACTGAAGTTAATATTAAATTAACACCAGAGATTTACTTGTGCATTTTGAAAGAGATACGTTCTGCCATGGATGAAAGCCGTGGAGCATACCAACGTCATTTTCCAACAGGACGGACACCGTGCCAGACATCAAGGCTATAGATGACAAGAGACATTTTTGACGTTCTACATTTGGGAATAGCAGGGCAATGGTCTTCAAGCAATTATTACAAGCTGTCCATTTGGTTCGGGCGCGGAACTACGTTGATATGGCAGCGTGGTCCAAACTGAAATCTGCCTCGTCAAGTCGGTAGTCAGAACCGAAGGGCAGAGGATGAACTTTGACGATATAAGTTAAAAAAACTTTGCGTGCAAACATAAACACGGTTGTTAGTAGTAGGAGACGAGCTAGC
>JASCZW010007962.1:0-34812 GCA_034211315.2 Aedes japonicus
ATATTGTAAGATTGACAAGATGATGAAGTTTGCAGAAGCAGATAATTTCTCATCTCCATGCGAAGTGCTAGGAGTGGAGATGAGAAATTATCTGCTTCTGCAAACTTCATCAATGATCGTTACTTCCGCGCATGGGAGAATACAAAACAAAACAATCAAAAGTGAAGACGATAGGTGTTGGTGGGTTTAACAACAAGAAATACTACACCGGTGCGGGTAACGCAAAGTTGGTCTGTTTTAGCTGGTTCTTTTTAAGTTTGCTGATGCAAATCAACTATAAAGATGTTAAAAGAGACCACCGTTGAAGCTGCTCTAAACGGTACGTTTTGAACAGGCTGAACAATCAGATCGGTGGACCGACTAAATGACAAAAACGCTACTCAAATCATTTGAAAAAAGTGTAAGTATGGTTCGTTCCATATGACAAAAATTCCCGATGACTTTTGAAATTCCCGACTTTTTCCCGCACATACCCCGATGATTTTGAATTCCCACATTTTTCCCGCATTTCCCGATTTTCCCGAGTCTGTGGCCACCCTGGAGATTTCCAGTTTCCTTGAACGGTTTCAAGGTACGAAAAACAAAACGCTTACTCACTCCGAACTGCTTAAGGCTATTGAATATCTGACACGATCTAAGCTTTTGCAACTGTAATTTGAAAACATGCTCCCATATGGCTTCCACGGTAGCTGATAAATATAAACAATCGGAATCGCTTATATATCTTCAGTGATAAGCTGTCAAAAGAAAACACTCAAAACGGGTATAATCAATTCCGCTGTTAAAATTACCGAGCTGAAATAAACCAAGACTGAAAAAAGGTGACACTTATTGTGAGACACACTGTAGAATCCATACGGAAAAACTCCTATTTCTAGGGATGGAATGACGTTAAACATGTTTACCAATCAAAACAAAGGATTTTTGGTTTTGTTTCGTATTTACTAGACTTTAAGCCCAAGGCTGGTTCGTCACGCCAGGAAGACGTCCCGGACCTTACATATCGAACCCATCAACACATGGGCTGGGACGGGATGCATTATTTCCCTTCTGAAGGAAGATGTGATCAGAGATGTTTCGCCCCAGAAAATCCCATCGGCGCCGTCTCAAAAAATTAGAGGGGTTGTGCATAAGGCACGACAGCATGGTTAACGTTGGATTACATGACGATTTCAGTTGTTCGACTATTTGGCTGATTTGGCTGACGAAACCGAGGTGCGTCATGATGGAAGACGAGACTTACATCTAGGCGGACACAACGCAATCGCCGGGGCACGAATTTTACTTTGCCTCATCATGGTTGGCCGATCCTTCGGAGGTAAAGAAAAAGAGACCCCGGAGACTACAACTACTTTAAGGAGCGTGTCTCCATGGCCCGGATCAGTCCTGACCCATCGATGGTCTCTCCAAGTTTCACGATTGCATCTGCTTCCAAAGCCGTTGCGCTTCCGCACGTATTGCGGTGGATCCTCTTAAGGTTTACTTGTTGATGCCATGGTTAGCTATATAAAGGGTGGAACGGTTAAAAATAATTCAAACATGATTAAGTTTATTATATAAATAATCAATCTTTATTTCTTTTTGAAGTTCTTGTCTACTCTACACAGGACAAATATTTGATTAGGCTTTCGATTTTCCGAATGCGAACTGTCGGGTTTTAAGTTTCACACCTTCCATCAAGTTTTGTACCGCTGTTATATTTACCTAATTTGATGCTTGAACTGATTTTCACTTTCAACGGTTTTTTTTAGTTCTCTTGAGGTTCCACTTTACGATGGCCCAATATACCTCAATAGGACGCAGTGCCGGCGAGTTAGGAGGGTTTCTTCTTCTTGGGTACGATTTGCACACCATTGGCGGCACACCATTTCTGAGCCATTTTTTTCGTTGTGGCAAAAAGCATGGTCTGGCCAAAACACCACAGATCAACTATGTTTTTACAGGAAAGGCAATCATTGTTTTTGCAAGCATTCTCTAACATAAATGATCATGAGCATGAGCATGATTAACTGGCCGAGGTTGCTACTCCATTTTTGCCAGATCAGCTGTTATTACACAAAGAACCAACAGATGATGCTTGGGACTAACAAACATCCTCAATGTGTACAAACCGGTGATCTCAAACTAAGGCAATATCGGCGCCGGCCCCGTCCGAATGCAGGTCAAGTAAGGAAAGAGTAGGAATATATTGACGTGATTCTCACTTTATTGGAAGCTGAGAACACCTCTGCACTCCCACGAAAAATCACTGTGATTTTGGATAACAGGATTGGCTCGCAGCAGGGTTTGTTTTGGTTAACGATAAGCTGTCAAGTGAAATATTTGAAAATTAGTACCGATATCCGATTTGAACCGATTTAAACCAACAGTAAAGATGCTATTGGGGCAACTCACAGAGTGTAATTGTGGTTTTTCATTGGAAATACAAAGAGATTTTTTTTAAATGCTGAGAAGCCGATTATGACCGGTTTGAACCAACAGTAGGGATGCTATTGGGGCCACTCCCAAAGTGTGATTGTGGGTTTTCATTGGGAAAACAAAATGATTTTTAATAATGCTATCAAGCCGATTTTGACCGGTTTAACCCAACAGTCAGCATACTATTGGGGCCGCTCACAGAGTGTGATAGTGGTATTTTATTAGGAAACAAGTCAATTCATCTTAACGCCTGAGAGCAAACTTAGACCGATCTTCACCAACAGTACGGATGCCGCTGTAGTAACTTAAAAAAATAGAACAGTGGCCTATTTGTTCCCCAAATAGGGTGGCCCGACGAGCATGACGAACGACTAATTTGGATCACAATCAATTATGTACCTCACCACCGACCCATCTTTCTCGGCGAACCACGACTTTTCGTGCTCACTTGATCACTCGCGCAACGAACAATAGGCAACCGAAACAATAGACAAAACGCTACGCCCGATAACAAAATATTGCGGAACGGAGTGTCGCAACAACTGATTCAACCAATTAACATGATGGTCGACGCAAACCTATCAAAACCAAATCTTATCTTACAGATACAATGGGTAACAATTACCTGTCTTGCTCCATGTTCTTGAGGGCACTTACTACCTCACGAGTTGCCTGTACCCAACTCCGCAGGCGGCTGTTCAGTTTTTTTTCCGCAAATAACAGAACGAACACTCTCTATGTACTAAGCGGCCTATTAAGATCGAGAGCGCACACAACTTCTTCGAAAAAAAAATAGAGAACTATGCCCGATAGTAAAGGCGGTTCGCAACAAAGCATCGAACTAATGCCGACAAACAATAAATACTCACAAGCATTCCTTAACATAAATATTTTGAAACTAGAAATGAGAAGAAAAATTAGTATTTTCCATTTAATTTCCACTGCCTCTATTGCTAAGCTAGACAGATTATTATTCCTTGTCGGGTATTTTCATCACTGCGACCATTTTTTAGATCTATTGTGATATATCCCCTTTTTTTAGCTCTGTCTAGGTGACGTATCACTATTGTTAGGAGTGGTCGTCAACGCTTGACTTAGAGCATTATCCCAGCACGGCATTACACTTCGAATGAATTGCACTACTGTACTGGGATTTGTTCTCCAAATATCAGGGGGTTCTATTAGCCCTTTGTCGAAGAACTGATTTCTTTTAATGAAAATTGCCGGACAGTGGCATAGTAAATGTTCCGAGTTTTCTTTTTGCATACCACAAAAACGACATGAATCATCTTGAAGTTTTCCAACCACCTTCAAGTGATAGCGGCTCGGACAATGGCCTGTTAATAGACCAGTATTTATGCTTAGATCTTTTTAAGAAAGATCAAGTATTTTGCGAGTCATAGAAATTTTTGGAGTAATGAACCGCTTTGATTGCCTAGCTGTGAAAGTGTTGTTCCAGTTTTCATTCACTTTCGAAGATTCCCAGGCTTTTAGCTCCATTCTAAGAGAAGATAAGCTACAAAAGGATTCAGGTCCTTCGAACTGAAGAGACGATCCGAGTCTTGCTAGTGTATCGGCTCGTTCATTTCCACCAATTCCGCAGTGACCAGGAACCCAGTATAGATTGACTTTATTACGACAAGATCTAGACAGATACGCGTATTTCATCTACAATGTGCTAACTTCTTCAGTGTCGTGTATTAATAACTCGGCTGAAAGAAAACCTTTGCCACCTGCCGTATAAATACTATTTGCTAAATACAAAAACGTTTTTACCTACAGCTAAAATTTTTTTACCTAACCTATCCTGGTCAAAAACAAATATACTCTACCTCGCTTTTTTCCCTATACCTAACCTCATTATTCTGTAGCAGCGGGTGCTCCGCTGCGTCGGCTTTGTTGTTGTTCAGGTTTGTTGCCTTGTTGGCTTTGTTAAGTAGATTTGTGTCCCGCTGTTTGTTTATTTCTAAGCTTTCTGTGACGTATAATTTCCAGGGTGTAGAGTGAGTCCGTACACTGAGCGAACAAATCGAGAGGAACTCATTCGAATATCATATGGAAATTTGCCATAAGATATTATTGCAAATTTCATACGATTCTCTAAAAAAGTTCATTGGGCGATCGCATGAAAATTTTCCTCACCGAAAAAAAAAGTTGCAATCTGGATTCGAACCATGACCATGAGCCTTGGGATCCACAAGCGAGCCACAATTCCACGGGACTACACATGCTTGATAAGTGATGTCGATTGAAAGTGTATATGAAGCATGTTTTTCTCGACTAATACAACAGTAATCATTTCATACGATTTCGTATGGAATGAGTCTTAGACCCTTGCTTTGTGGTTCATAGTTCCGATCGTATGAAAATTGTACGGATAATTTCCTGAGTGTAAGAGTGTGATGTCATTCGTCGTTAAGTCGTGATTTTCCGTGAAGATGTACTTTGCAACTGTCGATTTGAAGTTATGTGGAATTCCTTTCTCATTCTGTTTGACGGCCTTAGTCACCTCCGCTAGATGCTCTTTGAACCTTGTTGCCAAGGTTCTCTTTGTTTGACCTACATATATGTTGCTGCAGTGTTTACACTTGATTTTGTATACACCTGCTCTGCCTAATACGTCTAATGAATCTTTGGTGTAGCCTAACAACGAGGCCAATTAATTGTGAATACTAGAGAAAACTAAATCCAACCCCAATTCCCTCAGTCGTCGACGAATTTGTCCACAATTTTCTTCGTTTTTTTTTGACACTGCTTGACAACAGCAGGGTCGTCTGGGTAATTATTTCACCATCCGGAACCACGTCGAATGATGGAATCCCAGGTGTTTTCCGATCAATCAATGGGACGCAGTCAGATTTGCAACGACGGCGCACATTTGGCGGATCTGCCTTTGCTCCAATGGCATCTCTATAACGACCGACAGATTGTGATGATGCGATGTGACAGGTTTTGCCAACGTAAACATTACACTCTTAGGTAGTTTCAGCCTAAATTTCTTCAATTATTACCCATAAGCTAAAAAGATACAAGATAATCGTTGTGTATAATTTTTCTTCGAGTACAGTCTCTACTCCTACGTAAAACAGTACGAATATGAGTTTTTGGGAACCAGTCATAGTCATTGTTGGAACTGCAATGTTTACCTAGAGCATTAGGAGGGTCATTGCAATGTATTTATAGAACAATACGCACAACCTTGCTTCATATATTCGGAAAACTGCGTCAAACAAAACATTTAAGCTAGATAAAGGCCATGTTTTGTTTATTATAATGCATTTATTGTATCATCTCGTTATCAAAAAACTAAAAACACACAATGAAAATAATTATGCAACCTTGCCACGATATTACCACAACGCAGGTTATTGCATGAAGATATATCTTCACTATGAACAGCTTTGTTCCACAGTTACGGACAAGCATTCGATTCAACGACCGCTTACATCCACGTATCACCAATTGCATTAAGCTGTGATCAAATCACCCAATCGAGTGATCATGTATAAAATGGCCCCCCGTCCTGAATAGAATCATCAGTTGACGAACATTCTTCAGCAACTTCAAACCCAAACCAAACGCATTTTCGTGTTCAAAATGAACTTTACCAAGCTGTTCGCCATTGTCCTGCTGTCTGCGCTGGTTCTGTTGGGCCAAACTGAAGCTAGAAGTTTCCCGGGGATTGATTGGCTAAAGGTGAGTTAGAACTGCGGTTATTCACTGGCAGCAAGAGAAAATTTTATTAAATTATCTTCCTTCAGGTCGGGGCTGGCAAACCTGTAATAAAACAACTTTTTCCACCACTCGGTCCAGTCGGACCTGGTTACATTTCTAAACCTTTGGTGAAACAGGGTTGATGAAACGAGATGCAGTTGTGGAATTTAGTCTTGAATCGGTAAATAATACATTTAATAGAATATTTGATGAAATGAAAATACCTGGAATAAATCATTTACGCTGGAAACTGGAATCAACGAAATTTCCCTTGCTCACAATTTCCTTATCTGTTTTAAGTGCTTTAATTATTTCTCGCAAACGACAAGTAAAGGTTTGGCCAAGCGCAACTACACTTGGCAGATCACGTAATTGATTCCAAATAAGAACAAGCTCGTGTTCATGTAAGCGTTCCAGCTGACGATAAATACGAACGAAATTGGGAAAAAAAACTTAAATCAATCACTAGAGTTTCACCCGCGTAAATAGAATCCCTATAGCATAATAGCGATAAAAGCATTATCGTGTAGAGCAAAAGTTATCTGGTATTTGGGAAAGAATAATCTCGATAACTATACACAGAAAAAAATAATTAATTTTAACAAGCGCGTAAAATTTCCTCTCGTTTAATTTCAACCTAAAGGAGGCGTAAACAGCGAAGTTGTATGCAATCATCCATACAACATAGACAAATGTTTGTAATCTGTCATACAAAAGGCTAGATGCAGGCGTTATCTGACCTCAATTTACATGAAATATCCCATGAATTTCTGCTGAATCTAGCATTCCATTTATGTGCATTAGAAAACGCATAAAATTCAATGTTTCTTTTTATCTGTGTAATTGTATAGGTACTTAAACTTGATTCGTATCTTCAGTACGATTTAAGCTAATAAATTTTGTTTTCTATTTGTCGAAATACATACAATGTTTGCACAAGTGCTCCACCGCAATAGGATTAATATTGGCGATACTCGTTTTTCCAATGATATACGCGGCTTGTAATTAGCAATGCATCTTTTTATGTTTTTCTGCCATTGGAGGTTGCAGGCAATTTCCACTGCACAGATAAAAGAAACATTGAATGTTATGTGTTATCTAATGCACATAAAGGGAATGTTAGATATGACGAAAATTACCGGGATAATTCGTGTAAATTAATGCTGGATATCGCCTAAATTGCGTCTATTGTATGGAAGATTTCCATCAATTGCAAGCAATATCGTTGTTTAGGCTTGCTTTGGTTTAGAATTCAACGAGGGGAAATTTTATGCGCTTGTGAAAATTAATTATTTTTTTCTGTGTGTTCTAAATTTCATCAGAATCATCAGAACTAGGTTTGTTCAAGACACTACTTCATTTTGTATGGATCATGGGTTTGATGGCTTGTATGTTGATTTGGTATACCCTGAGAACCATGATGGATATCCAGTTGAAAGTGGACTATGCATTGGGCTTTCATAAACTGACACCACAATTGCAGCTCCTGAGTGATCGGCTCAACTATCAACAAAAATCCAACTTGCACTCCACGCATAGAAAAAGGTCACCTTTCGATTAATTCCCTCTTACTGAGAAACTGATTTCACGATCACTAGGAAATAATCATAAATTTATTTTTTTATGAAAAAATAAAAAAAAAAAAATCAAAAATAACATTTTTTTTTTCTGTGTAGGCGCCCACTTTCTCCACGGTGTTTCGTACAGTGAGTCAAAAGTTATTCCAGATGGAAGCCGAGAGGAGAGAACAAATTCAGTACACCCACGTTGATAATCCAGCGTGGTCCGCAATAAAAATCGCAAAAACGTTGAAAATCGCCAAATTAACCGTGTATGATGTGCTCAAACGTTTCAGGGAGCGAAAGAGCGTGGATCGTGTGCCTCAAGATAAGCGTCGTAGTGGAACATATGACCGCAAGCTGAACCAGAAGGTGCTGAGAACCGTCAGAGCAAACCCTGGACTATCAGATAATGAAATCGCACATAACTACGATACTGCTCGCAGTACCGTTCGAAGAATTCGTTTGCGAGCAGGATATCGTTCTTATCGAGCCAGCAAGCAACCAAACAGAACGTTGAAGCAAAGTTTCGTCACCAAAACTCGAGCTCAGAAATTGTACCAGCAGGTTTTGACGAAGTACCAAGGATGCCTGCTCATCGACGATGAAACCTACGTCAAAATGGATTTCGGACAGCTTCCTGGCCAAAAATTCTACATGGCGACGGCACGAGGAGATGTTCCTGCGAAGTTTAAGTTTGCTTTTATGGACAAATTTGCCAAAAAAAAACTGATGATTTGGCAAAGGATATGCAGCTGCGGAGCAAAGACCAAAGTGTTCGTGACGAATAAGACGATGGACTCGAAGCTGTTGCCACCACAGCCGGGAAGTCATCCAGTGTTACCACGATAATAACGTAGATTTCATCGATAAAAACATAAACCCACCCAACTGCCCGCAGTTCCGGCCCATCGAGAGATTTTGGGCAATAATGAAGCGGAAGCTTAAGAAAAGTGGAAAAACGGCTCGGGAAGCGACTCAGATGACCAAAATGTGGAACAAATGTGCCAAGGAAGTTGACTCCGGAGGTGTGTAGCGTTTGATGGGAGGAATAAAGAAGAAAGCTAATTTTCATTAGAAACGAAGAGAAATGATTTGTTTTGATATTTTCGTCAATCCGTTACCGAGATACAGATGATGAGATGATGAGCCAAGTGCAGTTAGTTGGTTTCTTCGGAAAGGTGAAGCCATTCAATTTTGACAGAGTTGGAACTTTTCCTCGTTTCAAATTGGATTCGGCAGGTTGGTTGACGGAAAACGAAGACGACGACGAAGAATCCACTGTCAATTAAGAACTTCGCATGTTGTTGTGTCAATTGTTTCAAATCAATCGGTCTTAAGTGAAGCTCGTGGTTCTTCTTCTCTAGCATTTCAAGCTGATTGATTTCACAATTAGCTTACTGTTTGCCTTCAACTTAGTGTTCTAGATGCACTTCCTCAGTTATTAATTGAGAGCTTTCGATGCCCGGTTCAATTTTTGCATAAGTATGATTGTGTGGCAAGTACAACCATACCCTATGCCCAGGGAGTCAAGAAATTTTCGTTGACAAAAAATTCCTAGACCAGACCGGGAATCGACTTTTTTGCGCTTGGGGCGGCAACTAATAAATGCACACGCTCAAACTAATCTATTCAGTTTTCGTTTTACCAAGCGTAATATTCCAAAAGTACTCAGCAGACAAATTGAAACGAATCACAAATTGTTAAACTAACGCGTTTAACAATGCGTTTGATTTTACCATGCATGCGATTAAATGAATGGTGAGGTTGATATCAACACGAGGTATGTCAAATTTACTCCAAATGTTGAAGGCTGAACCATAAACGTAGTAAATTTCACTGAAACTACATGTTAGTTTTGAAAATAGGCATTGTCAGGTAAAATGGCAGTTTATACTGCAAGATTTTTTTCTGTGTAGGCTTGTTTCCTGATATTGCTTCATTGAAATTTGGGAAAATTAATTCTCTTCAAGGATTAATGCCTTGTTCACACTACGGAGTTGTAACATAATACAAGGGGTTGTAAAAACCTACAACTATGAAAAACGTCATCAAGATAGTCTTGTTTTATGTTACAACTCTGTTATCTAAATAAGGCTTAAAAAAGCACATTTTGACTTGTCTGCGTTCTTCTCAAAAGTGCACTGAGAAAAATTATATGGTTGTACCGACAAATAAATCATGGTTACACATTTTTGGCCGGTGACATTTTTTCATCATCACATTATTGACTATGGTCATGGTTACAGGAACTATTCTGACATTATTGTGAATATTGAATCAACTATTTTGAATGAGCATTTTGACCATGATTATAGTTGGTTGAAAATCATTATTTTGTCCTAGTCATCCTAATCTCCAATAACGGTAAAATTGACTATCAAACTTTTCTCTGTGTGAGCAAACAATACTCATAAAAAGAGTATATTAGTTTTACCGTGGTAGAATGAATTAACCAAATTGATGGTCAAATATGTTTTGCTAACCTTTTTTTATCACCAGATGGTTCTGCTGGCATCGCTACACGGGTCGTCTAACATATGTTTGTGGAAAAAGAAAGTCACTTATATTGTTATTATAGTATATTTGCGGACACCAAACAAATCCACGGCCTCGAGTTTTTTGTCGGTACGTCCCGCATGGAGGTTCCGGAAAAGTTCCGGAAGAAAAAGATGGACACATTCGCGAAGAAGTAACTGTTGTGGCAGGCGATCTGCTAGTGCGGACGGTACAGCAAGCCGTTCGTTACAACTGGCACCATAAACGGGCAGATTTATCGAGAGGAAGGCTTGCAGAAGCGCTTGCTGCCCTTCCTCCGCTCTCACCGTGGTCCCACGCTGTTCTGGCCGGATCTCGCTTTGTGCCATTACTCCAAGCCTGTAATGGATTGGTACGAAGCGAAGGGTGTTAATGTGGTCCCGAAGGAGGCGAACCCGCCAAATACACCAGAACTTCGTCCGATCGAAAAGCTTTGGGCGACAATGAAGAAAAGCGGAAAAACATTCAAACTCGATGAAGCTTTGAAGTAAAACTGGGAGAAATTGTGAAAGAAAGATGGACAAAGCCTCGCTCAAGATCTCATGAGTATTGTTAAGAGAAAGAGCATTCAGCTTGGGGGTGGAAATTCAATAAATAAATTATGCCAAAACAAAGTTAATATATAGTTATTAAATTCCTGAAAAGTATTTGAGAAGTATCCGATTTCTAATGAATTTTTGGTGATCATTTTTGTGTGTCTCATTTTTTCCAAGTCCAGTCTTTAAACTGGAATGCTCATCTTGAGTGTATGATCGGTTAGGCAACCAGCGCTTTCTGAATATGCTCAAAAACATTTGGCAGAAAATGGGGTCTAAGACCAAAAATGATAATGTGGGTTTATACATCCATAATTCGTTCAAAATTAACGTGTGCTTCGCTTGTGTCCTGGCCAAAAACAAAAAAAGGCTACTTCACAGAAAAAGCTTACAAAACTTCAACGGCTAGTATCCATTGCTATAACGGGAGCGATGCGCAGCACTCCATCAAATGCGTTGAATGCAATTCTAAATCTACTGCCTTTGCCGTGCAAATCTACTGCCGAATACGTGCAACTAGAAGCGGAAAAGAGTATGCTTAGACTCAAACAGTTGAAAATTTTCAAGTCTGGTGACTTAGTCGGTCACCTGAGCATTTCACAAAGCTTTCAAAATGGGCAAAGCTTTTAAAACGGGAGCAGGAATCTTCGGCCCTGGGGTAAAAATCTCAGTGGCGAAGGGAAACTATCCAACGGTTTTCCAAGCGGAGATCTTTGCTATAATAAAATGTGTTAACGTTTGTCTGAAGAGGCAATATAGATATGCAAATATTTGTATTTTTACAGAAGCGTTAAGTAATTATAAATGTACATCCAAACTTGTCTGGGAATGCATTCTTTCATTGCGAAAGGTGTGCCAAGAGAACTCGGTAAATTTATTCTGGGTTCCGGGACACTGTGGCATTGAAGTCAATTAACGAGCTTGCTAAACAAGGTTAAAATGCACAGTTTGTTGGCTTAGAACCATTCTGCGGTATATCATACTGTGCCATAAAAATGGAACTGAAATCTTGGGAAGAGCAAAGGGTGATGACCAATTGGTTGATCACCACAAAGTGTTTTTATGAGAAAAGGTTTATTATTCCAAATTTTACAATTAGTTAAAAGCTTCTGGAGCTCAATAAAAGAGTTCTTTGTACCCATACTTGTCTAGTAACCGGACATTGCCCGAGTTCAGAATGATATCTGTCGTTTCTGTAACATGGAACGTGAACCCTCGGAACATCTGCTTCGCAGTTGTGATGCTTTGTACAAGAGCAGACTTAAATTTTTGTACAGTGGCTATATCCAACCTAAAGAAATTTGGACTGCAAATCCTGGAAAGGTGGTGGCTTTTATAAACTCAATTTTGCCTGTCTGGGAGACGCGTCTTAGGCTGGTCACATGACAAATGGTGATCTAGCTTTAAGATGCGAATTAGAATAGTAAACACGGGGTATACCACAAAAGTTCAACTGAATAGACGCCCCAACGCAAAAAAAAATTAAGCAAAAAAAAATTAGAAAACACAATATTGCAATAATCAATGAACAGAGCTAAATCAATTTGAGCAACTACGGTATACAAAACACTTGAGCTAAACAAAGGCTATGTTTTATTTATTATAAAGCCTTTATTGTACCACCTTCTTATCAAAATTTCAGAACACACAATGCCTATAACTATGTATACAGCTTCTCCTTATTGTGATCCAAAAGCAGGTTATTCCACTTAGGGAAGGTCCATTAATTATGTCCCGCCGGTGGAGGGGAGGGGGGTTTTGGGAAAACGTGACGATCCGTACAAAAAAATGTGAAAGTCCATACAAAAAACGTGACAAGGGGGGGTTATGAAAAGGCACTTTTTGCGTGACGTAATTAATGGACGTTCCCTTGAATATGTCTTCACTATGCTTAGCTTTGTTCCACATCTTCAGACAAACATTCGATTCAAGAAACGCTACCATCCGCTACCATCAAAATACACAATCGAGTGGCCATATATAAAGTGGCCCTCCATCCTGAATAGAATCATTAGTTATCGAACATTCCTCAGCAACTTCGAAACCAAACCAAAAGCATTTTCGTGTTCAAAATGAACTTCACCAAGCTGTTCGCCATTGTCCTGCTGGCCGCGCTGGCTCTGTTGGGCCAAACCGAAGCTAAACCGGGATTTATAAAACTGAAGGTGAGTTAAAACTGCGGTTATTCACCAACAGCTAGAGGAAATTTAACAAATTATCTTCCTTCAGATCCGTTCAGGTGCACCGCTCGTTCCTGAGGAATTGGGTAGACCATATGTTGCACGGGTTGTTTAAACGAGGCACGGTTATAAAATTTAGTTTCGGATCGAAAAAAACAATGCATGTAATAAAGTAACTGATGAAATCAAAATAACGGAAATAATTCATTATCCACGCAGGAAAGGAAAACCCCTAGACTCACAATAGCCTTATCTTTTGTAATTGCTTAAAGGGCTATTCACATTAGGCAGGACCGAAGCCCGGTCGGGTGACGACCGAGTCATGCTACGAATCTATTGTTTGAGTGCTGTATGCAACCGTTCACATTATCCCACCGGACCGTGTTCGTACTCTTACCAGCAGTGTGTCAATTATTTACTTGTTGTACCTTAAAACATTCACGTGAAGAAAAGTACCCATTTGAACAGCCGCGGGTGTAGCCACCTTGGGCAGCTGTGCCAAAGGCCGACCCAGCCGTTGGGTATAAATAATCTTACTTTTTGGGTAGAATTTACCCAAACGTTATTTATTTATACACAACGGGTATGTTAACACAACTATACCCAAAATTGGCTACCCACACGCAACTGCTCAAATGGGTACTTTTTTTTCTTCTGTGTACGATAATTATGACGAGTGATACACCCATTATTCTTTCACTCTGCAACAATGATATGTTGCAACTTTAGTGTATTACAACAAAACACGAAGGAAAACAACAAAATGATGAATCCTAGAGGGTTTGAGCTGTTTAGCGGAATATCTGTAATCCACCAGAAATATGCAGGAAGATTAGACTGTATCTGCTTGTCTTCTCGACAGACATGCGTATTTCGTTCTACAATGTGCAGACTTTCAGTGTCTCGAGAGTCGAGTTGTTAGTACGAGACACTGAAGAAGTCTGCACATTGTCGACGAAATACGCGTATCTGTCGCACGAAGATAAGCAAAGCGTAGTTGGAATTAAACGGAAGATACTAATTCTTCTTCTAATTTCTAGTAACAAAATGATGTATCGATGAGGGGAAAGAGACAAGTTGCTTTGAGAAAATGTTATGACGCGCACACAGGTTGGAACGTCCTTGTTTTCATGTAACAGCGATAAAAAATGTTTTGTCATTATTGCAACACACTACTGATAAGCACATTGCTTTATCAGCAACATAAACAAAACGGACAATCAGCTGTTGTTGTCAAACACAACTAAGGGTCACTCATCTATTGTTGGCGGATGCGTTGACGTAAATTTGACAGAAAAGGCAGGGAAAACTGTCAAATTCTACGCAAACGCATCCGCAACGTACATCAATTGTGGGCCAGCCTTTACTGATTCTGAGCAATTCTCGAGTACTTTTTCAAAGGACGTAGTCAGAAATAAACAAATGCATTATTCATGGCATGTTTTTTAAAAATCATGTATGTATGCCTATTTATTGAAATTTTGTCCGGTCATTAGGCCAGCAAAGGTACAAAGAATCCTCTTATTGAGCCCTCCAGAAGCTTTTTACTAATTGTAACGTTTGAATTATAAAACCTTTTCGCTTGAAAACACTTTAGGCTACCAACCAATTGGTCATTACCTCTTTGCTCTTCCTAAGATTTTAATGGTTTGAATAAAAAGGTTACGCTCTAGTTCCTTCCTTTCTGAACCTCCTGCCTTTGGCACGATGGAGGTTCACTTGCAGGAACTTAGGTGGTTTCATTACCGAGTGTAGCACGCCTTCTTTGCTTGTACTGGGAGCGATAGACCTATCGTTTACCTTCCAGAGGAGATCTGACTGCTTATCCTCTTTCAGGTATCTTTTGTTGATCTTCCGATTGCTGAAGATTGACCTCTTTGATTCCTGAGTTGCTCCGTCTCTGTCTCCGATCCGATTGGCGCTGCCCAGATGCTTAATTTTCTGCAGTTCCGGTTTCACCAAACCGAAGTGCAGGACGAAGTTTCTTCCGAAATTATTTTAACGACTTTGTCGACATTGAGCAACCATTCAGCATGTTTTGATGAATTTGATCGGTTCAATATTCTCCATCCCTTTGTGCTCAGTCTGTCATTCTGACTCTTGAGTCCTTGAGCCGCTCATCGCTGGAATCAGCAATTAAGACGAGGGATGTCTTTACGTCCAGAGCAACAAGTTCGGCTTTCTCCCAAGGAGTTAGAGACCCAGTTACATCTTTAAGCCACTTCGCTGTAATTTGATCCTTGCAATCAAGAATCAACAATTCGTTTGTAGCTACTTGCAAACTGTGGTTTAAGTGCCTGTGCCTTTGCTCCTCTATTTTTTTAGAAAAGTCTTGCAGAGCGAGCTGCTCTGTTGTCATTTTGGATTGTAGGATAATTCTTTAATACTGTTCGATCTTCACCATTTTGCCGTACATCACTAGCAAGACATCTATAAAACTGCCGATAAGTAACCATATTGCTGGAATACATATATCGTTTTACCTGGTCGTTGGATTCGGCTCCCTTCATCGATTTGGCTTGGTTATTAGTGTCGACCTGTCCCTTTTCGGACAAAGATTCATCTTCTTCCTTCTCCACTACTGCCTTGGTCACCATCTCTGGCTCTTGGCTGCGCTTGGGTTAGAGGAATATCTCTAGCAAATGTCACTTGTTTCGAGCTTCTTGTTTGTTCATCCCGACAAGACGTTTCTTCATTTTGTTGGAAGTCTCAGTCTCTCACTTTTGGTAGCAGGTTTTGCTCTATATTTATCTGCAAAGTCTGTACCACCTTCATCACTATCACTACCTATAGAATCCGTCATTTTCTGGAGTATCAAGAATAGATTGAGACCATGATTGAATTTCCTACGGCAAGCTCGCTTGAGAAGGTGTTCCTCTAACTCTTCGATACCATCGGCAATCGTATTTATCTTTCACGACTTAGGCAGTTTGCTTTGAGTTCTACAATTTTTTGTAGAATCCATGACAGGTTTCAAATGAATGTAAATATACGGTTTCCTGTACTATTATTGGCTTGAAGACCAACTGTGTCTTAGCTGAAATTATTAATGAAAATAAGAGAAACATGAACATTGTTAGTAATGATAACAATATTTCTAATAATAAACTCAATAAACTCAATTAAATTGGACAGTGTCAAAGAGTATGTAGGGTATGTGTCCCTTGACTCAGCCTATTATGTGCAAACTATCGATTACGTTTTTGATTCTAACTTCATAAAAGTGTTCAAGCTGTAAGCGAGATTCATCTAGTCATACCAACAGTTCTACACTTTGCTAAGGCATGTTTGATAAGACATTTGGTAGTTTGTATCACGAAAGTTACACAACTCTTTTATAAAGTCAGAAACTTTCAAGGATATGGATTTAATGTCGGTCTACAAGCACCAAATTGGGTCTATTCATGGATGCAACTTCGTCCCATTCAATGGATTTATTACTAAATGCAGTCTTTGTACGGTTTTTTCTTCTCATTCTATGAATTAAGGCATTGTCTAGCTGCTATTCTCATTTACTTAACACGAAATTTCACAGGACGAAACTAGAAGTAGGACTGTTTCGAAACACATAAGTGATGTTCATATATCGATTTACTAGGCCGTTCAATAATGAATACATTATAGTTCACTATACAACGGCTTAGTTTCCTTCGGTTTGTGTTTTAGAATGAGCCACTTGAATACAGGCAACTGCATGCACATGCACTTGGCCCTTCAGTAACGGCAGTTTTACTACGTTATTGTTACAACCGGGCCATGGTTGGGAACATACAAAAAATATGTCCCTAAGCGTTGGGTACTATGATTTTTTCTTGTAAAAATCATTATATTTTTAGCAATGAAACCGTGTTTGTAACGTTACTATTTTCTGCTGATCCATATACATTACTTGCTATATCGAATTAATTAAGCCAAATTTAGATCACTTGAAGTTCGTGTAGTTCATCTGTTCAGCTTGAATCAGTGATAATATGATGCCCCCAAATTTCAAGAAATCGAAAATTACGTGGAAGTGTAAAATCATAAGTTGATTAATACGTTCTAATTGCTTGGATTACATAGGTCAATCTAATAGAAACATGATTTTGTTGATTATTTTTGCTGAATTAATTACTTATTTGTACATAGGCTGAATGAAGGAGCGAGCCATCGTTACATCCCTCAACCCATGTATTTGGTTGTATATATTTTATTTTATTTACCCATATTTATATGTATGTTAGTTCTTGAATTTATTTAATTTTTTTATAGTATTTTGTCAACTAGATCCTTTTAATATTTAAACAAAATCTAAATTTATTTGTGTTCGTGTTTCTAGATAAAATAAACCAGCGGTTTGATGCAACTTCCAGTCAAGCAGTATGCTACTGTCTCTAAAGGCTAAATATTGCATGCACGATTCCATTAAAGAATGACATTTTGAATCTGCAAGAACATTCTTTGCAGCTTCATCATCGTCATTCGTGATGAGCTGTTTTCTTTCCTTCTTTCACTTCCTGTCATTGCGAAATCACTGAGGAGATACACTTTACACTATCACCACCTGTCCACCTGCAGAAAAAATTGGGAGGCAAAGCGGCAGGAAATAGGTTTACACTACCGATCAATATTTTTTCTTCTCAGCTTCACTTTAAAAACTCGATTGAAAAGTATGACTGCCATTGAAAGCATCTTGTGTACATGTGAAACAGTGTAGTCAGAATGTAGAATTGTGAAATACTACAAGGTTACAAATTTAGATTATTTTTAGTAAAAATTGATTTTTTTAACAAGTATATTTTTACAACGTTTTGCTGCAAGAAGAAAAAATACTACTGTCGTTTTGATAAATTAGAAGTTTCTGTGTGAAATATGACAACTTGATGTAACATTTGACGTATCAACATAGATCAGTGCACGGGCCCTAACTAATTCCGTTTTGACATTTTTGGGTGGTTTGTTTTTGTTACTATCTTCTTTGTTTGATTCTAGAGTGAACACATTTTATCACTTGTGCAGGATCGTTATTCTAACGAAACAATTTTATAAGTCGACAGAAAATCAACTCAAATTAATAACTCATGGAATCCATTGAAAGTTGTCCAGAGTTACCGCTTACGAATAAGTAAACTGAAACAAACCACCCAAAAGTGTCAAATTTTGTCGGACTGAACCGACTGACGTCTGCGTGCACTGATCTATTGTCATTCGTAGACTGACGTATCATTTTGTCGCAAGTGACATGCCATAGATCATACTGACTTATCATAATTACGTATTATCTTTTTCTATTGCTGACCGTTGTAAGAAACATTTTTTCTAAATGAAACTTGAATTTTTACTCCTGGTGTAATTTCTAAGCAAAGTGATGTAATAGATTTGACCAATGAGTCCTTCAGTGGAATTTAATTGGGATTTCTGTTCTGTTTCTGTTCCGGTTTTCAAATGGGAATAAAAATAAACTCAAAAAAGTTCAAAGCTGATTTTCTCATTTTCGTCCAAATGTTACTAACGTTCATTTGAAAAAGTACTCAACAATTATAAAATTTGTTCTGGGTAGACTTCACCCTGGAGAAAAATGCCTGTATTAGATCACACACAGAACAAAAACGAACACTATTTTTCGGCAAACTTGCTGAAAATTGACTACTCTATCAGGGACAAGTAAAAATATATATGCGTTTAGCCTGCTTTTAAACCAAGATCATCCTTACCATGAAAAAGTTCGTAACTACAGTGTAACTGTAGCTTTTTCGATTATGTTTGTATCTTTCAACCGTATTCATTTAGTCTTCTGGAAGATCAAATTCAGAACTTAGGATCTATAGTTGAAACTGTAGCTTTTTCGGCAATACAAAGTTACGACATGTGTTCAGTTATGTTCACTGAATATTTTGGCTTATTGAGAACATCTGGGATATTCTAGGTCATCAAAACTGTTTTTGAGTTCATAACTCAGGATCTACAGTTGTTATTGTAACTTTTTTTAGCTATAAAAATTAGCTATTTATAATCAATAAGTATTTTGACTATTTTTAAAGGTCAACCGGCACTATGAGATAATCAGGGATGTTCTAGATTATTTAAGGTCTGTATCCGCAATAACCCCCCGGACACCTCAAAACATGAATAAAACATAATTTTCGCATTATATTTCCGTCGTAGTTGTTTATTTCAGATTCATGGGAAGACTAAGCATAGTTATTCGGTATTTGCATAAAATTTTTGAACTTTGCGCTTAACTACGTCCATTATGCTTTGTACAGACTCTTCAGAAATCGTAGAAGCCGTCTTTGTCCAAATTTGCTGGAAGTGTTTGATGTCTTTGATTCCTTGCTTCTTTCCAGAAAGCTTCCGCTTCATCAGAGCCCAATATCTCTCGATTGGTCGTAGCTCTGGGCAATTTGGCGGGTTTGAGGTTTTTGGAACAATGTTCACTTGATTTGCTTGGTACCACTCCATCACAGTTTTAGCATAGTGGCATGATGCCAAATCGGGCCAGAACAAAGGTTTTTCTTTGTGACTTTTGATGAAGGGTAGCAATCGCTTCTGCAGACACTCTTTCTGATAGATCTCCTTGTTGATTGTGCCTGTAGTGACGAAAGATTTACTCTTTTTGCCACACGTGCAAATTGCTTGCCACACAAGGTATTTTTTGGGAGATTTCGATGGCTTCTTCGTTCTGAAATGCTAAGCTGTAGTATTTCTGGCCATAGCAGAATAAAAAGCCAGCCCTGGAAGCTGCTTGAAATCCTCCAAGACATAAGTTTCATCGTCCATAACAACGCATGAAAACTTCGTCAAATATCCGCAAACGTCGAGTCCGTGATTTTGCTGCCAAGTTCTGTTTGTCGTTGCGATTTGGAACTGTTTTTACTTTATAAGACTGAAGTCCCAACCGTTTTTGGACAAAACCAGGCAACATCCCTATTTTAAGAGCCACCGTTCGAATAGAGAGATTTGGGTTTTTCGTTAATATCCTTTTCACCCTTTCGGTCCATGACAGGGTCAGCGCGTCCAATGTTTTTGTCACTTCTCGGTTTCCTCTTCACCGTCAAACGTTCCGAAAATGATTTGAGCTCATCGTGAACAGTGGATTTAGGCAAATCCAATGTTTTTGCAAGGTCCCGTATTGACAAGTCAGGATTTGCCGTACGCCCGTACAAAATTCGCTCGTGCACTTGTTTTTCTTTCGTCGCCATCTTGACTACTAAACAAGAAATTTAAACATCAATCATAGTCTTTTTCATCACAGACTCTCAGCTATACCACTGTGAAATTTTTCATTCCTACGTGCAATATTTCATAAATACAATGATTTGAAAGTGTCCGGATTAATGTGGATACAGATTTTAAACATAGAATCTACAATTGTAACGGTAGCGTTTTCAATTATACTAATTTATGATATGTTTTCAAACATGTTCATTAAGTCCTCTGAAAAAAAGAACAGACATTATGAAATAATATGCGATGTTCTAGGTCATCCAAACAGTCCTGGACCTCAAAACTTGGGATGTACAGTTGTAACTTTAGTTTTTAGGCTAGACAAGTTCACGATATGTATTGAACCATATTCAATGGATCTTCTGGAAGATTAACCGATATTACGATGGAAGCTGGGATATTCTGAGTCATACCAGTCTGTTCATTAGTTCATAACTTAGGAACTACAATTGAAACTTTAGCTTTTTCTGATGTCCAAGGTGTTCTCATGTATGATATGTATTCAACTATGTTCATTGAATCCTACGGTAGAGCAACCTCCTTTATAGGATATTCTGGAATGTTCTGAGTCATCCCAACCTTCCTGGGGTACTGAACTTAGGATTAATAATTGTACTTGTAGCTTTTACGGTTATACATAGTTACGATATGTTTTCAACCACCTTCTGGAAGGTCAGCAGATATAATGAAATGATCTGAGATGTTCCATATCAGCCATACAGTGGAGCTCAAAAATTAGGATCTGAAATTTTGATGAAATTGTAGCTTTTCAGGCTACACAAATGTACGATATGTATTCAACCATGCTCACTGGAT
Organism: Aedes japonicus; assembly: GCA_034211315.2. Classification (NCBI taxonomy): domain Eukaryota; kingdom Metazoa; phylum Arthropoda; class Insecta; order Diptera; family Culicidae; genus Aedes; species Aedes japonicus. The sequence goes on from JASCZW010007962.1 coordinate 20,968, forward strand.
CTTCAGGTAGTGTTCTAGGTCATCCAAACTATTATGCAGTTCAGAACTTAGGCGGGGTTCCGCCACATTGCACCAAGTGACATATGCGTCATTCTTCGTAACTGATCCTATACAGTCCTCACCGATTTTTTTTTGTGCATTATGGAGATGGATCACTTAAATTGGTTATTTAGTTACAAAATTCAAGAAACACTGACAGGTTCACGGAAGCTTTTCAGATAACTCAAGGAAAATTCTGCAATGAACTTCAGGGACGTTTTTCAAAGAATTATATGGAAGTCCTATGAACTGCGAGTTCTGCAGAGAACTTTATGGAAGTTTAGCAATGCACTTCACGGAAGTTGTGTAGAGAACATCATGGAAGTTCTGCAGTGAAATTAATGGAAGTTCTGCAGAGATTTTCAGGGAAGTTCTTCAAAGAACTCCAGGAAGGTTCTGTAGAGAACTTCACGAAAATTCTTCAGCGAACTTCAGAGAAATTTTGCAGAGAACTTGAGGGAAAGTTTATAGAAAATTTCAGGAAAGTTTCTAAGAGAACTTCAGGGAAATTCTTCAGCGAACCTTAAGGAAGTTTTTGATAGACCTTCGAAAAAGTTCTTTAGAGAACATCACGGAATTCTTCAAAGAACATCATGGAAGATCTGCAGAGAACTCCAGGGCAGTTCTTCAGAGAGCATCAGGTAAGTTCTGAAGAGAACCTCAGGAAAATTCTTCCGATTTCAGAGAACTTCAAAGAAACTCTTCAGGGAAGTTTTTCAAAGAACTTCATGGAAGTTCTTCAGAGAACATCAGCGAAGTCCTTCAGAGAACTTCATATTAGTTCTTCAGAGAACTTCAGGGAAGGTCTACAGAGAATTTCAGGGAAGTTCTCAAGAGAACATTAGGGAAGTTCTTAAGAGAACTACAAGAAAGTTCTGAGGAGAGCTTCAGGGAAGTTCTGCAGAGAACTTGTGGAAAACTCTTCAGAAAACGTCAGGGAAGTTTTTGAGATAACATCAGGGAAATTCTTCAGAGAAGCTTAGGAAGTTTTTCGTAGAACTTCATGGAAGTTCTGCAGAGAATATCACGAAAATTCTTCAGAGAACTTCAGGGCAGTTTTGCAGAGAGCTTCACGGAAGTTTTTCAGATAACTCCAGGGAAATTCTTCAGAAAACTCCAGCAAAATTCTTCAGTGAACTTCAGGAAAAATCTGTAGAGAACTTTCTTTTTTATTTCAGAGAACATCAGGGAAATTCTGTAGAAAATTTCATGGAAGTTCTGCAGAGAACTTCAAGGAAGCTCTTCAAAGAACTTCAAGAAAGTTCTTCAGAAAACTTCAGAGAAGTTCTGCAGAGAACTCCACGGAAGTTCTTCAGATAACGCAAAGAAAATTCTCCAGAGAACTTCAGAGACGTATTTAAAACAATTTTATGGAAATGCTATGAAGAACTTTCAGCGAATTCTGCATATAACTTAATGAAAGTTTAGCGAAGAACTTCAGGGAAGTTGTGCAGAGAACTTCATGGAAGTTCTGCAGTGAAATTAATGGAAATTCTGCAGAGAACTTCAGGGAAGTTCTTCAGAGAACTCCAGGAAAGTTCTGTAAAGAACTTCAAGAAAATTCTTCAGCGAGCTTCAGAGATGTTCTGCAGAGAACACCAAGGAAGTTCTTCAGATAACTTAAGGATTTTTTTTCAGAGAACTTCATGGAAGTTCTGCAAATAACTTAATGGAACTTCTTCAGATAACTCCAGGTAAGTTCTTCAGAGAACTTCAGGGAACTTTCGAAGAGAACTCCAGAGAAGTTTCGAAGAGAACTTCAGCAAATTTTTCAAAGAACTTCAGGGAAGTTCATTAAAGCGCTTCAGGGAAGTTCTGCAGAGAATTTCAGGGAAATCCCTTAGAGATTTTCGTGAAAGTTCAATGAAAAAATTAATGTGAGTTCTGCAAAGAACTTTATGGAACTTCAGGGAAGGTCTTCAGAGAACTTCAGGGAATGGTGCAGAGAACATCAGTAAACAGTGGGACATATTTTTGTCTGTGTTCCCAACTATGACCTGTTTTACTAATAACGTAATGAAAATGTTGTTATTTGTAAATTTTAATGGATATATATGTGTTTGTGGTTGAATATTTTTCAAATTGCTCATCAAACACAAACCTTAGCAACACAATCGATATAGAGTGAATTATCATGTTTTAATGATCTAATGGCCAATAGATCACATGTGAAAACTATTTAAGTGTTTCCAAAGTAGTTTTTAGCAGAATTCGTTTTGTGAAATGTTGTGTTAAATATATTGAATACAGCTGGCAGCAGCAGAAAATCAGAAGCAAAACGTCGTGTGAAGACTGCATCTAATAATAAATCTATCTCATGGGGCGAAGTTGTATCCACGAGACCCAATTTTTTGTTTATAGGTCGACGATATATCCCAGCCAGTCGGCTATGGTATGTTAATTTATTGTTTTAATTTTTTTAAATAACATGATTTTTCACTGAGAATGCATTATGAACCACAATTCGCAATAAAAAAACACCTTATCTGAGTCTGAATTCGGTTCGGTCAACGCTTGAACAGATTCAACACCTCCAACCAACATCTGTACTTATAGAACAATACGCATAACATTGAAATAATCAATGAACAGAGCTACATAACTCTCCTACATACGTGAGGTAAATAAATGCCATGTTTTATTTATTATAAAGCATTTATTGTACTATCCCCTTATAAAAATTTCAAAACACACAATGCCTTTAACTATGCAGCTTATCCTCATTGGGATCCAGAGGCAGGTTATTCCACGTAAATATTTCTTCACTATGCTTAGCTTTGTTTTACATCTTCGGACAAGCATTCGATTCAAGGAACGCTACTATCCACATACAGGGTGCGGCAGAAAATAATGCGAAAATTTGTTCTATTTCTTTAAAATCCCATTTTCAACTAATTCAAGCAATAATATCAACAATTCCGACTGCAGTTATCTTTATAAAGTCGTTCTATACAAATTTATTCAATGTGTCCTCCACGTTTTGGTCCTCGGAGAAGTTGGCCTTCACCCAGGGAAGCACGTGGTCCTTTAAAATACCGATATACACTTCGGTATTGATTTTAACTCCAGCATCAATGAAAACAGGCGGCATTTTCAAACCGTTGGACGCCACCAAGCCAAACGTCATCACACCAGCCGGATGTTTGGTTTGAAATTTGAATCCACTTTTTCCGGAACTTTCTCCATTTTCTGCGGTGAAATGAACCGGTCCGTGCGGCTGCTCGCCACAGCATCGATGCTGAAAAGTTTTTCGTCGGAGAACAGGATTATCATTTTTTCCTTCTTCAACAAGGAAAGCAATCTCTTGGAACGAGTCACTCGTAGTTCCTTGACCCGGTCCGTAATCGAGTGGCGTTTCACTCTGGCTCTGGAAGATGCATGCAGGTCTTCTTTGATGATTCTCCGCTTGGATTTCGTCGAAATATTGGCTTCCTTTGCAAGTTGTCTTATGGAACGCACCGGGTTGCGAGCAATTTTTGCACGGATCGATTTGATCACGTTCGGACGTCCGTTTCCCGGCTTCCGCAGATTAGGACCATCTTGCAGGGACTTTTTTATGCGATAAACTGTTGCCAAGTGGCACCCTACTACGAGCAACAAACTGGTGATCATTTTTTTCGCGAACATTTTGACGAATTTGGAATAAAATAAATAGAATGTTTGGATGCAGCATTTGAAACTAAACATAAACAAGTACACTTTCGACAGAAATTAGTCACTAGCTACACAAATGAACTGAATACTCAAGTTTGAACATTTTCGCATTATTTTCTGCCGCACCCTGTATCACCATTTGCGTTGAGCTGTGATCAAAACACCCAATCGAATGGTTATGTATAAAGTTGCCCTCCATCCTGAATAGAATCATTAGTTGTCGAAGATTCCTCAGCAACTTCAAAACCAAACCAAAAGCATTTTCGTGTTCAAAATGAACTTCACCAAGCTGTTCGCCATTGTCCTGCTGTCTGTGCTGGTTCTGTTGGGCCAAGCTGAAGCTAGAAGATCCCCGGGAATCGATTGGCTGAAGGTGAGTTAGAACCACGGTTATTCACCGACAGCAAGAGGAAATTTCAATAATTATCTTCCTTCAGGTCGGGGCTGGCAAACCTGTATTGAAACAGCATAATGCACCGCTCGTTCCAGAAGGATTTGGTTTAATTTTTAAACCAGTTGTGAAACGGGTTGTTTAAACGCGGTACAGTTATAAACATTCAGTCTCGGATTGAGAAAAAAAAATAGGAAAATTAAATAACTGATTAAATTAAATTAACGGATATAATCCATTATCTACACTGGAAACTGGAATCAAAGAAACACCCCTAGACTCACAATATGCTTATCTGTTTTAATTGCCATCTCACAAGCGACAAACAGCATTCAAAAATTAAGGTTTAGTCTTGCGATGCAGCAATAAAAAATAAAGGTCTGGTTAAGCACTAAAAATTTATACGGAAAAAATATCATATTTCTAGGGCTGGAATAACATACGAAATAGGTTAACCAATAAAAACAAAGAAATAGTAGATGCGTACGTTGGTCAAAAGGTCATTTAAATTTACTTTTGTATGGGTCCTCTCACATTGTTCAATTCCTGGCAATGCGCTATGGTCTAGATCACGAATTTACGAGGAAACATCCTCCCAGCGGCTAAACTTGAAACTTTACAACAAAGTGATGTTCTAAAACATGTTTTGTATCATCAAGGCCCATTTTTTGATGTTAATTAAAATTAGGGTGATCCCCATTTTCACGGAAATACAAAAACAAACTTTTTTATTTGCAGAAATAGACGTTTACATTTTTGGGCAAAGTTGTAGCGCAGAAAAATTTCATGGAATTTTCTTGTATAATTTTTTTTTGTAGTTTGAAAATTGACCGATTTAGAGCAATTTTCCCTCATCAACACAGGGTGTACCATAAAAATATGTTTATTTTTGCCCTTACTTTTTTATTTCAATTCCCACCGTTAAGTTGTGTTGCGACGAGTATTGGAACTTTCAAAAACGCGTACTTTGGTATACAAACTTTGCCGCTAGTTTCAACCAATCAATAGTTATTAAAGTTTATCTAAAAAAAATACGCCCTTTTCAAATGTTGATTTTTATGATTGGGGCAAACACAAATAAAATTCAAGACGTCATTTGAAAGGGTAATTTACATTGTTTAACATATGTGAAAACTAGATGTATGTTATTTCTGTATCTTGAGAAAATTACATCTGAATCTGAGATGGTTTTAGAAGAAAAACTTCAATAACTATTGATAGGTTAAAGCTAGCGGAAAAAAATAGTATATCAAAATACGCGCCTTTGAAAGTTATACTATATATTATAAGTTATAGTTATAGTTGTCAAAATGCCGTCCAAGCAAGAAGAGCAGCGTATCAAAATTTTGCTCGCGCATCGCAAAATCCGAACTACTCGCACGCAAAGTTGGCAAAATCGCTAAAGTTGCCAAATCAACCGTGACAAATGTAATTAAAGTGTTTGGGGAACGTTTGTCGACAGCCAAGAAGTCTGGATCGGGAAATCGAAAACCGGAAGCGCTGAGACGACAAAGAGAAGTTGCCGGTAGTTTCAAGCGAAACCCTAACCTATCTCTCGAGATGCCGCAAATAAGCTGGGTGTATCGTCTACAACCGTGCATCGAGTCAAAAAACGAGCAGAACTATCGACTTACAAGAAGGTAGTGACTCCAAATCGCTATGATAAACAAAATACGACGGCCAAAGCGCGATCCGGAGGCTGTACACGACGATGCTGACGAAGTTTGACTGCGTGGTAATGGACGACGAAACCTACGTCAAAGCCGACTACAAGCAGCTTCCGGGACAGGAGTTTTATACGGCAAAAGGAAGGGGAAAGGTAGCAGATATTATCAAGCACACGAAACTGTCAAAGTTCGCAAAGAAATATCTGGTTTGGCAAGCCATCTGTACCTGTGGCTTGAAAAGCAGCATTTTCGTAGCTTCCGGGACTGTCAATCAAGAAATTTATGTGAAAGAGTGTTTGAATAAACGTCTGCTGCCTTTCCCTGAAGAACTACACGGTTGTTCCGAACTGTTTTGGCCGGATTTGGCATCTTGCCATTACGGTAAAAAGGCCATGGAGTGGTACGCCGCCAACAACGTGCAGGTGGTTCCCAAGGACAAGAACCCTCCCAACACGGCAGAGCTCTGCCCAATTGAGAAATACTGGGCTATTGTCAAGCGGAACCTAAAGAAGACCAAAAAACTGCTAAGGACGAGCAGCAGTTCAAGGCAAACTGGCTTTCTGCGGCGAAGAAGGTGGACAAGGTGGCTGTACAAAATCTGATGGCAAGGGTCAAGCGTAAGGCCCGGCAATTCGAATTTGGAAAAGCGGAAGCCTAACTGAATATTTTTCCTGAATTTTATACTAACTGAACTTGAAAAAGAAATTTAATTTGATTTTTTAAATAAACGATTTCACCGATTTACACGCGTTTTCCCTTGACCAAATTTTGACCGTATCACCCTTTAGTTTTTGTATTCCCGTGAAAATGGGGACCACTCTAATTTTAGTCAACATAAAAAAATGGGCCTTGATGATACAAACCATGTTGTCCAACATCACTTTGTTGTAAAGTTTCAAGTTTAGGCGCTGAGAGCATGTTTCCTCGTAAATTCGTGATCTGGACCATAGTGCAATGAGAAAGCGGACTCTCTAGGAAAGGTGGACGCACAAGAAGGCGAGATTTTTAATAGATGATTTTTCCCCATTAGAACGTCAGAGTTCTCTTCAAAGTTGGCAAAACGATTGGATAAGTAATTCTCTTGGGCGGTGGTTACATTCATACATTGTGATGTCAAGACTAATGTCCAACCACTACTCGCTAGATGCATATCTCTGCAGAATTATCCTGGTCAATAGCAATTTATGTTGGTGCGGAGCCGCCTGGGTAACCAATAAGCAGTCCCAAAGCGTCTTTACGGCAACCTATCAAGCAGTTAAGTCGCTTTAAATGCTACATAAATGCCGCTTTTAGCCCAATATACAGCTACTTTACAGCAATGGTAAGATAATGCATCATTAATGCTATTTTGCATTCGAAGTGCTTATTAGAGGCTACAAGCATTTAAATAGCATTTGAAATCTAACCTTACAACAGATAGCAGTCAAGATACTGATATAATGCTAATATAAAGCTTGTAGCATATGAAATGCACTTTTAGGGGTTGATATACTGCATATGATAATGCTTATTGGTTACCTGGGCGGTTATGATAACATCGCTCACGCAGTTTAGCATTGGCCGGATAATGATGCCTCCAGAGCACGACTATTGGATACCCTAGTGGCCCGTAGTAGACAACCCTCCACGAGGTAAAAGATGTTTTGAGTATGCGTGATCTCCCCTACATGCAAGCGATTACGAATTCCTTTGTTTGTTAGATTTAAGAGTGTAATGTGCGTTCCCATGCGACTGAGTAAGTGGCCTCCTAAATTGAGGTAAACTGTCTCGCCGTGTGGCGTCGTTCTACTCACGTGAAGTGTTGTCTTGCTGTTCGAAACCCAACAAATCCGTTTGTTTGTTTTCCCATGTTTGCGGACACATTTTACGCTTGATTCGATGTTTGTGTATAATTCTAAAGAAACTAAACTTACTTTGTGCAGTTCATAGATTATATTGATCTACACCCTCAACTCGTAAAACCTTTGTTCTGCTTTCCATTCGTCGAAAAGCTGACGGCTGTCATCTTTATTGCGCGAGCCGTTTGTAGTTACGTGTGACCGGGGGTGATGCGCGTCCGTCAGTGCTGCCAGTCTGTCTGTTCGTCACGTCCGTGGCACTTCCCCCCAGTACATCTGGGTTTTCGCTCGACGTACTCCAACTAGAACCGACATCAAGCACTGAAATTATTACCGTGGGTCTCTCCAGGCTTCCGTTGGCCGTTTGCAGAGTTGCTCGCCGTACCTGTTCGTCCTTTGACCGCACAACCTCGATCACTTGCCCTGTCGGTCAGCAGTTCCGTGGAAGGGCGTGGTCGACAATCAGGGCTACGTCTACTTTCGTATCGGTCGTACTGGCTGAAACGACTTCGATCTGCGTGTCAGACTGTCCATCGCTTCCAAAACTCATCTGTGAACTCTCGCGACACAATCCACGAGTTCGTGAGTTGTTTTGGAGTGTTGTTTAATGCGATCGGGGGCTTGGATCCATTAGAGGACCCTAAAAGGAAATGGTTCGGTGTTAGAAGTAAAGAAGATTCCACGTCTAACGGTAAATTTGTCAGTCATTTCGTGAATTAATGATCATCATGGCTTCCGATAGTCGGCTTTGCAGGATTTCATTCGTTGGAAGGCGCTTGGTCTCTGTTTGATGCAAAACGTTCTTCACCGACTGGGTTAGTCGCTCCCAGCTCCCTCCAAAATGTGGAGCGGCTGGTGGATTAAACGTCCACTTTGTATTGGGTTCCTCGAAATACTCCATCATTTCGTCTTGGTCCACCTTTCGCAGTTCTCTGCGTAGCTCGCGATCGGCACCGAGAAAATTAGTACCGCGATCGCTGAAGATCTCAATGGGGTTCCTCGGTGCACGACGAAGTTCCTACGCGTGAGGATACAGGAGTCCGTTTACAGAATGTGTGCGACTTCAATGTGGATAGCCCGGGTGGTTGAGCAGGTCATGAGAACTCCCCAGCATTTTCTACCTTCTTTCCGACTACCTACTACCTGCATTGGGCCAACATAGTTTATGCAAGTGTAGAAAAAAGGTCGACTGAATGCTGTCATTTGCCTTGCAGGAATATCGGCTATCAATGCAGGAAGTGGTCTGACTCGTCGGATCTTACAGGCCTGGGAGAAAGCTGCGGAATCTGGAACTCCAGACGAGTCTGACTGACGACTGTATTGTATTTGAGATGCTTGTACCGGCAATGGTAATCGGTGGTGGTGTCGTTTCGGCAGCCCGATGGGATACTGGGAGGAATCTTCTACGAACTGACATGAGATGACGCTACTTCGCATCTGTAGTAAACCCATCAGCGGCGATGAAGGGACTCTGTTTAAACAGCTTGCTGTTCTTTGGAAGTGGTCGGCTGATAGTTTCATTCGTTGACTTGGCAATGGACAGCAGATTATACTGCTCGGGAAAGGCTTCCTGTTGAACATGGCGGTGGATTTCGCACTCCACTTTCTGCAGTTCTTCCTGGGTGTAGAAGTCAACGGAGAGTGTATTTTGCGACAGAGATTCGAACGATACCGCAGGATGTATGCTTCTGCTTTGTGAAGCTGCTTCCATCGGGAAAATCGCTCGACTCGAAGCACGGGTTCTCGAACGTTGTGGTGAAGTACACTTGACCGGGTTTCCTCGACAGTTGTCCCGGGATCTTCGTGTTGGCTGGCCACTGACATCTTGGCTTCCCCAGGAAGTCAGGCCCTCGGAACCAGTGACCCGTTGGAGACAAATCAAGTAACCTTTGTCATTTCGTGTCTTCGTCTGCTGGGTTAAATGGCTTTGATATCGGCTTCCATTCTCTTGTTTCGGTTGCTTCCATTATTTCGCCTATCCTGTGAGCGACAAAGGTAAAGTTTGATCGGTGATCCGACCTCATCCTGCAAATGACGTCTTGTGAGTCGGTCCAGAAATCTTCAATCGATGCAATGCGGTTATGCTGGCCCCGAGGCGTGTTCCAATAACCGCTGCTTGAAGTTCAAGACGGGAAACCGACATGAATTTCATAGGTGACACTCGAGCCTTTGCTCCGATCAACGCGCATTCCATCGTACCTGCGTCGGTGAAGATATGAAGTTGAATATTGTTATACTCGGCAATCTTCGTAGTCAGCAGATTACACCGGGAAACGTAAACTTCGACTTGGTGTAGGACTTTCAAGCACTCCTTCCACTGTCCCACAAGCTCTGCCGTTATCTCTTCGTCCCAATCTGTCTCTGCACGCCAGGCTTCTTGCAGTAGAATTTTCAGGAACATCAGGAAACACCCAAACAGCCCCAAAGGGCCGCAGATCATCATCGGGCTTTGAGCAGTTCCTGCTTTGTCGGTATTCTCCGATCGTTGAGCAAATTGTCATCGTGTTTCGGAGAGAGCTTGGTATCCGCTGAGATTCTCCACCACATACCCAGAGCTCTCTCTATTGCCATCTGAGAACTGAGTTAGAGATCCTTTTCGCCATTCCCGACATTGGTGATACTCTGCAGCACTTTTTTCGAATGGGATAACCAGTGATGGAGTTCGAAGCCGCCTTGTCCGTGAATGAACCGCACTTCCTTAGCCAACTCCATTGCTTCCTCTACGTATTCCTCACTACTCAGCCAGTCATCGAGGTATTGTTTTTTTCTGGATACATTCGGAAGCTCGCGGAAACTGTTACTGGAATCGTTCGGCATTAAGGTTCTTCACGTATTTCGCGCAGCTAGGCGAACACGCAGCTCCGAAAGTCGTTACATATAAGGTGTACACTCGCAAAGGCCGACTCGTATCTTTATCTTCCCACCTCAGGAATAGCTGGCTGTATTGATCGTCCAAGATTGTCAGCCCCTGATGGAACATCTCTCGTAGATCTGCAACTATGGCAAATCGGTACTCACAAAACCTGTAGAGTATTGACAGCAACGAAGATAGCTGATCAGGACCTGTTAGCAGCGGCGAAGAATTCAATGAAAATCCTTTGAAAAAAGCAGCCACATCCCAGACTATCCGAAATTTATCGGGCTTGTTGGGGTTTATGACTGAGAAAATAGGCAGGTACCACTTTCGAGGATGTTTTACGGCAGGTTTTATCGGTGTCAGCCTACGGATGTATCCTTTTTGCTCATTCTCTCTACATGCTGGATGCGATCACCTTCCAAGCTTAGACGCTTCAGCCATGATTCTGTTGTCTGGAAGTCGAATGTCGTCTTCCGCCATCTCGTATGTATCGAACCGGCATCCCTTAAGCTATGTACCAGATGAGAGTAGGTGCAACGTGCGCTCGACGTCCTTGGAAAGCAGCGATTTAGTAGATTTCAAGATACCCAAGCTGTCGATAGAGAAGTATTCTCGCATTCACTTGAGTACTTCCTACAGAGCCAAGGTGGTGGCCTCTGCTGTGCACAGAAGTTGTCTCCAGTGTAATCGGCCCATGGCTATACCTTCACCAGCTCGCTGTCTGCGGAGAGTCCGCAGGTCGCCTTCTACTTGATCGATCCACCTTGCTCGTTGCGCGCCTCTTCTTCCTGTACCGTCGGTTCGTTTTCAAGAACCAGTCTAACAGGGCTGTCGTCCGACATTCTTACGACATGCCCAGCCCATCGTAGTCGACCCATTTTAGCAATGTGTACGATGGGAGGTTCTCCCAGCAACTGATGCAATTCATGGTACATTCGCCTCCTTCACGTTCCGTCTTCAGTCTGCACTCTACCGTAGATCGTACGCAGCACCATTTGTTCAAAGACACCAAGGTGCGTTGGTCCTCCACTAGCAATGTCCATGTTTCGTGGCCGTAGAGAACTACCGGTCTAATTAATGTCTTGTAGATGGTCAACTTTGTAGTTCGGCTAATATTGTTCAATCTCAGCGTCCTTCGGAGTCCAAAGTAGGCACGATTTCCAGCCATGATGCGCCTTCGTATCTCTCTGCTGGTGTCGTTATCGGCGGTCACCAATGAGCCCAGATACACGAATTTGTCTACTACCTCGATTTCGATTTCCTGTGGTTGGTAAATGACTGGATAATGCGTACCATTGGTACTTCACGTACCTGCAGGTATAACATGGGTCCTACTGCGATCCTTAGCCTTTTGTCCAGTCACTCCTATCTCTACCTCCCCCGTGGTGCCGACTGGGGTATGAGTAAGCATTAGAAAGATTGGTTAACCAACCCCGGTGAGACCTTGGTCATACGCTGACAGGGAAGAGGGGCTGCCTTCAAACGGTAAAGTCTATCTGAGCGTCTGTTCTCCATGTTAGGAGCGGCTAATCATCGTTCTTGTGCCAGCGTGGGACTCCAAACAGTGCTGTGCACGATGGTCTTCCGGCGAGACAGGGGGTCAAAGAGGGCTGCCCTGAAATAAATCAAAGTTACAAATAATACAGAAGTTAATATGAAGCGGAACAATGGGCAAAGACCTAGGCGACGAAATAAGGACTACGATCGGAAACTCGGAACATGGAACCTGCACATCGCTTTGATTACCTGGCTACGATAGGATCATCTTAGTCTTGAGTCTTCATCTGCTGAACACAGACAGACACGAAAACTATGGCAAGCACTAAAGTTTCTGCGGTCACCAAACATGGACCATCCAGCGACCCCAAGCGCGTTTTAGAACCGACCGGCTCATTCTCCCGACCTTCTTTACTTTTAAGCGCATGTCCGACGCGGAAGTTATCGATACCGACCAAGATTCTCGGTGATGCCAGTTCGTACGAATTGATCGGCAGCCCCTTAAGGTACTCGTATTGTGCTGGCAGCTCCGGAACAGAGATTGACTGCAACGGAAGAGAAAGGATTTCACGGTGTGAACCTAGGGGAGCATGTAGGCTTAACCATGGTTTCCTGCGCCAGAATGCTTCAGGCTGAGTCGGACAGATTCTCACTCCTCCCGTCGCTGGTTGAACAAACTATAATCTAAGACTAGTGTTAGTTTAAAACACATTAATTAGTTTCATGTACTTCAAATCACGTACAGCCAACATATCTCGAACTGGATAATGAAAGAATTAAGAAAACATGAATTTGAAAAATGTTTTTCAAAAATGTCAATCGTCAAAATAACACTAATGCACTGTATTAAAAGAAAAGGGGTCAATGATAAGTGCCATGTCATCCGGGGATTACAATTTTTTTGCATGACAAGACTAGGGAGCTTACTGTCTGGAAATTTGCAAAACTGTTGTAAACAACATATATCTGGTAAACACAGCCTTTGTTTTGCTATTGATGGCAAAAGACAATACGTTCTTTGTATCCCCGAGAATTCTAAACACGCAACGCAAATAATTCTGCAGCTTATATTCAAGGTTAGCAGAACTTCGGGAGAACAGCTATGAATAGATTTGCTCCACAGAGTCGATTTATTAATCGTAATGCCTAACAGTGTGACGCAAATCCCACCAATAACTGTAGCAGCACTCGCCGATAAAATTGGTATAAATTGACCTGCCTGCCAGAACCAAACCATCAATCAACGTGCAAAACTCTTACCAGAACATTCCTCAGCAACTTCCAATCCAAACCGAAACCGAATTCCGTGTTCAGAATGAACTTCACCAAGCTGTTCGCCATTGTCCTGCTGGCCGCGCTGGTTCTGCTGGGCCAAACCGAAGCCGTGGCCTCCAGAGGAACCAAGAGGGTGAGTTAGAACCACGGCCTGTTTTCCACGATTATGGATCGATTGATAAACGTTTTCCGCTCTTTCAGACTGGAGGAACCAGACGTGTATCAACTGGAAAGACCGCCGGAGCTGGTCACATCCGCAAGGCAGCTGTTAAACAAGGTTGAATGAACGACAGCCACTTATCTGCCTCAGTTCCAGATGGATAAATAAAACGCATGATGAAATAATTGATCGTTTTGAGTTGATTTTGATTCGAAGAAATTCCCTGAGTTGGGTGTTAGTTCGGGACAATTTGGGGCCTAATATTTGAAATTTTAACCAAAACTTCAACATTATTGAATTTATACTAGAATCGAATCGTAGTGAGAATTTGAGGGGCTTATGGTCTGTCAAATCTGCTTTTCGAAGTGAATTTCGACAGCTTCTTCGATTGAAACGGTCATCCACGAAAACTTGTCGTTACCGGTGAAATATTACAGTCTCGGATCAACTTTCTCCGTTCAATTTGT